>JAXDDW010000119.1:220000-235000 GCA_034670385.1 Hoplostethus mediterraneus | reverse complement strand
ACCATGAAATGAATCTGTACATGTATGCATCTATCACAGCCCCATGACAGAACAATTAATTTTATCTCTAACAATATAAAAATATAAATATACATTACATTATTTATTATTTATTATAGCACGACTAAACAAAAATAACTTGAAATGTTCAATAATAACAATAATAGCAAATTATTATTACTGTAAAAATATATTATTATTATTATTATTATTATTACTATTATTATCATCATTCTTTGTATTATTATCATCATTATTTGTATTATTATTATTATTATTGTTGTTGTTGTTGTGATTTGCGCAAAACTATCATTTGCATCGTGTGGCTTTCCAGATATATATCAGTTCTAAGTATATCTGCGTTATTGTTATTATTGTTATAGTATATTATTGTTGTTTCCACATATATATCAGTTCTAAGTATATCTGCGTTATTGTTATTATTGTTATTGTATATTATTATTGTTTCCAGATCAGTTCTAAGTATATCTGCGTTATTGTTATTATTGTTATTGTATATTATTGTTGTTTCCACATATATATCAGTTCTAAGTATATCTACGTTATTGTTATTATTGTTATAGTATATTATTGTTGTTTCCAGATATATATCAGTTCTAAGTATATCTGCATTATTGTTATTATTGTTACTGTATATTATTATTGTTTCCAGATCAGTTCTAAGTATATCTGCGTTATTGTTATTATTGTTATAGTATATTATTGTTGTTTCCACATATATATCAGTTCTAAGTATATCTGCATTATTGTTATATGTCAGGGAAGAAACTGTGTCAAAACCTCACTGAGGGAAGATGAAGTTCCAGTGAAAGTGCACACTTCTACCTGCTGTTAAACACGTGCAGAGTGTTTGCGTTCTGCTGTATTGAAGTTGCAGTAAAACATAAATGCACATTTGTCAGTAGAAACAGGCACCAGGCTGCTGAGCACCTGAGTGCTGTCTGCTTTCAGGTGAGGGGTTAACTCTGTTGTGTTACCAGCATGTTGGCTTGCAGACTATCAGAGCAGAGGAAACTATCACTGTTGCATCCTCGATAAAAAGCCACCTGCCTTTGTTTTATAGCGGAAACGTTCAAGTACCAATATAAAGTACAAAGTAATCACCACTTGGAGATGATTGTAGTTTAAAGGAACAATATCATTTCAGGTGTAGTTCAAATTGATGTATCCATGCCGCTTGTCTCTCAGACGCATTTGGACTCTCTAACGTGCTTTATATCAGACCTCTAACCATCTTTCTTCCTGCCTCTATGCTCCTAAATGTGCACACGCACGCACGCACGCACACACACACACACACGCACACACACGCACACACAGCTTTTGGTGAATAATTCATTATCAGTTGAAGTTTTTGGCATTTCAATAAACTCTTATTGCACGTTTAATTAGTGGAACAGCAGCAAGTCAGCCACAGGCTCACACGCGCACACACACACACACACACACACACACACGCGCACACTGCTTTCCTTCATTGCAACATTTCAGCTCATTACACCCCAAACTACAGAAACCACTGGAAAAGGGGATGGAAGGGATGATGAAAGGGGAAAAGTGGAGGGCTTTTGAGAAAAGAGAGAGAGAACACACTCTATTGTTCAGCGCCGCGATGAGACGGACATTCCCGCCCGGACGTAGTGGTCTGAGGCGGGAAGAGGAAAAGAGGAAGAGGAAGGAAAGGAGAGCAGCGAGAGCGGAGCTAGAAAGAGAACAGGAGGAAGCGTTGACTCGATGACGGAGCGAGCAGTAGGAAGGCCACAGGTTAGTTAAGGGAACATAACTAAACTGATGACGAGACTAATCTGAAACGAGCTGGAAGCAGGATGACTGGCCAGATACATTCAGTGTGTATGAATTAGTCCCGGTGCCCAATGACCCACCATGCAAGGACAGCGGGGCCCGTACATTCAATGCAAAGGGACAATACAGAATGTGTACTGTACTGTGCACGGTGGTAGAAGTAGTGGATGTCCATGTGTGTGCACGTGAGAGAGAGAGAGAGAGAGCGAGAGAGAGAGGAAGAGAAGGGGGTGGGGGGAGATGCTCTGTGTGCCCCAGGCCTCTTCATCTCATCAGTAGAAATCTATTCTGCCCAGACTCCTCCAATAAGGGAGGTAATGATACTCCACTCTAATATTGGGGCCGTCCAAATTTAACACATTTAAACTTTAATGCAAGTCAAGTCCTGGGGAGAATGTGATCTGCACCACGTGTGTGTCTGTCTCTCTCTCTCTGTGTGTGTGTGTGTGTATGTGTGTGTATTTATGTGCAACGTAAAGCACTTAGAGAGTTTTCTCAATAGCGCCACTAATGAATTTAAAGACGAAGAAGAAGAAGAAGAAGAAGAAGGGCAAGACGCGACAAGAGAAGTGCTGAAGAGAGGCTGTTTGGACAGCGGGTTGAAACAACAGTGTTAATGTGTTTTGAAGCTCCAGCAGAGAGGGACCTCTCCCAATGAGAAAAACACATTGGACAGCACCTCACCACCAGCCGCCATCCCTCCCCTCGTCCTCCGGCGGGGAACAGACTTCTTGCTTTTTGCTGCAGAGGGAGAGAATAGCGACTTGACCTCTCTTGATTTGTTTCTTTCATATGTGTTAGTATGCTTCGTAGTTCGTGTCAAAACAGTCTGACATTATTGATTACCCACTTCACTCTCAGTATAGTGATCACCTAATCACCTTCCCATTTTCACTTAACACCAATTAACAATTAGCCAATTAGCAATAACTTCCCTTTTTAAACTTTTTGCTGTTTAGTTGAAAATTGTACTTGCCGCCTTTACACCTTTTTTCACTTTCCTTTCATTAAGCGTTTACAAATATGTTACCTAAGATTAAATGTGTGCATGTGCATGTGCATGTGTTTGTGCGTGCATGTGCATGTGCATGTGCATGTGTGTGTGTGCCTGTTGTGATTCCAGTGTATGTGTGTCGTGGTGAGCATCTCTTTGTTAGGTTGGAGGGGAAGAGTAGTGATTGATTATCATGTCGAGACCCTTGCCAACACACCACATCCAGACAGTGTGTGTGTGTGCGTGTGTGTGTGTGTGTGTGTGTGTGTGTGAGAGAGAAAAGGGGGTATACTTGTGTTAGTTGTGTTGCATGGGGGCAATATCTACCCAGGGGTACGAATACGTGTGCATGTGTGTGTCGTTTTACCACTAATCCATGAAGAATCCTCTTCCTCCTCCATTTCCTCTTCCTCCCAGGATGTCAGGGTCACATCAAAGGGAAGGCGGCGACCTTTGACCCCACGACCCTGGTTTCGCTGTTTTATGAGCCAGCAGGGTGAGAATCCATTAGCAAGAGCAACAACATCAACAACAACAGCGACAAAGCAAAGACGTTAACGCCAGAAGAGTTGAGAGAGACGCCACACTGTAAAAGCCACAACGTGTGATAAAACCAACGCGGTTATTTATGTGTTTGTATCTGCCTGATTGCAAAACCAAATACAAATAATAACACCGTCATTATTTGAGTGTGACAGTAGCAGATGTTCTAGCAGGGACAAGCTGGATTAAAGCTCTCCTCTCTTTTTGTTATTTTAAAGACATTTTGGAGCTGAAAAAGCTCTGAGATTAGATTCAGATCCTTGTTTTCAGAACTAATAAAAATGCCTGGGCAAACTGAATAGTGCTTAAAATGTGGAGGGTTGTGTGTGTGTGTGTGTGTGTGTGTGTGTGTGAGAGTGCATTTGTGATTGTAAATGGGGCTAACCTGCTTTTAAAACAGCCCTCTGCACTGCACCCTGTTTTTGTCTTTTTCACAATGAGTAACTTATCTAAACCATCCCCTCTTTTACACTCAACTTCAAATGCCTATTTATCCATTTTAGGTTGTACGCAGCCTTTAATTAGTATTCCAGTACACACCTCGGCAAAGCCATTATCATGAAAACACACATTCACATGCAGATGGATGGCTCTTAGACTCTTAGCTCAGCGGCTAATGGTGCTAGCCACTTAATTAAGGTCACTCATGGACAAACTCTGTTAGCATGTGTGCTAATAATTACTGCCCAGACAATGGGATGGTGTGTGTGTGTGCCTCTATGTGTGTGCACGTGTGTGTGTGTGTGTGTGTATGCTCTATGGTAATGATATTGCTGTAAAGCCTGACCCATAGTCTCCATTACCTCCAGCTTATTGAGTGGTTTGTTTTGCGGAGTGGCTCTTAGAGGTGGGTATCATTGAAATATCACTAGATGGACAACTGGACACTTTAGAAAATGCATCACAATACATATTGGGCTGAAGTGTGTGTGTGTGTGTGTGTGTGTGTGTGTGTGTGTGTGTGTGTGTGGCCTAGTGGAGGGGCACATAGAGACAGAAAAAAAAGAGTTGAAGTGTTCAGAGTTTTCTCACCAACTCCCATGTGGAAACTGAATATCCGACACATTGTTAATTTATAGCCCTCTGCTTTCCTCCTCTCTTCCCTCACTCCTTTACTCCTGTCCTCCCTTCCGGAGCCTCTCTCAAGTTGCCTCATCTAAAAACAATTAGTTCCCCCAAGCAGACCGGCCAACCAGCCAGGTTAGAGTGTGTGTGTGTGTGTGTGTGTGTGTGTGTGTGTGTGTGTGTGTGCCTGCTGTTGTCCCGCTGGGGAGCGGAACATTGCCCTCTAACATCACCGCACAGGATGCTTCCGAAGAGTTGGTGACCTTTCACCTTCGCGCAGTGAGGATGAGAGACGAGGGGGTGAAGAAGAGGAGAGGAGGGGGTGGGTGGGTGGGTGGGGGGGGATGCAGTAGGCTGCCATGGACACGGGACACGGGAAAGCACCTTGGGGCTCCATCAGTACGATAGATGTTGGTGGTTCATGTCAGGTAGATGATATGAAATAGAGTTTGTGAGTAATCTAGTATCGAACTGGTATCGTAGTGTAGCGTGTCATCGTATCATGTTGCATATCGTCACCCTCTTAAAATAATGGCCTAAGTCACTTTTTGAGGAAAATTATGTTTTTGCTTAAGTCATCTCTTCATGATGCTGGCCACCTCTGGTACAATTGTCTACATCCTTAATTGAAAAGATCAGCTGTTCCTACCCCGGTAGTATAATGGCCTACGTCAAGAGTGTGATTTAGGCAATTTTAATCCTGACTTAGGCCAAATTACTTCTGGAGTAAGTGACTTAGGCAAACAGTTATTTCCATGATTTTAGTTATTTCCATGATTCAGGGCTCGTCCCCTATTGGTAAGTGATCAGGTTTACTAGAATATCGGCTATAAATGTTGCGTAGTTATTTAGTCTTTTACTTTCACAATTTATAGTTTAATTACGAAGCCTCCCAGTGGTTACAGACACCAAATAGCTCTGTGAAGTACTGTACTGGTTACTACTACAGTTGCTGGTTACTGGTTAAAGTTACTGCTGGTGACTAGTAGTTACTAGTAACTGGTAGTAACTAGTTACTACTACAGTTACTGGTAATCTAATCCTCTCATGTTACATAATTGACAGACAGCGTTATTTGTATGTCAATAGTCATATATTGTCATAACCGTTTTGTGTGAAATGATTAAGAAATATCATATAGTCTATATTTGGTTCAGTTTATTCTGTTTTTTGAAAAACTTGAAAATATGACTTTAGTCCATTATTTTAAGAGGGTGACGATATGATGAGATACATACAGCGGGTAGTGGGTGAAGGAAGGCAGACGAGGCTGAGAGGCAGCAGCCATGTATCTAGAGGCCCGTGAGTTAGAGCTCCCCTGGGCGAAAACAATTGATTATGTCCTCGCCGGGACACTAGAGAACAGCTGTTTTTTTCCCCCACTTTCTCCATTCACTTCCTCTCCTCAACCACTGTGAACCATTCTCTCTCTTTTCTCTCCTACCCTGTCTTCTTCCTCGCTCATCCATCTCCTTGCTGTAGTCTTTCCTCCTTTCTTCCTTCCCACCGTTATGGTTGTCTACTCTGATATCTTTTTCTCTCTCATTTTTTTGCTTAGGTGTTTGTGTGTGAGAGTGTGAGAGTGTACGCCTGGATTTGTTTTGCATGCATATGCACCGAGAGCGGCGTATATATTGTCTCACCATCAGCAACCCGAAGGTCAGAGGTCAGATAAATAGTTGTCTGGAGGGCCTCATCCCCCCGGAGAGAGAAGGAAAGGAGAGACTGAAAGAGAGAAAGACAGAAAGAGACAGAGATGGAAATATATTTTATGTGTGGAGGCGAGCAAGGAAGTCTTCAGATGAGAAACATGGAAATGTGTGTTTGTGAGGTTCTCTCTCTCTCGCTCTCTCTCTCTCTCTCTCTCTCTCTCTCTCTCTCTCTCTATGTCTCTCAATATCAGTCTGGTTTGAAGCCTATATATGTGTATTATCAAAGATGTGTTTTTTTCAGAGCTTTTTTCCAAAGCTTAAACTAGCAAACTAGCTTTTTTTGAAACAGGTATATAAAACAAATGTGGTTACAAAAATATATTCAGTTGTTTGAAAATAAATGACTGGAATTTCTTTGTTTCTGATACTACAATAATTTAAACTGGAAATTTGACGAGCATTTGAAAGTGTGTTCACGTGCACATTTCAGATTTCTAATAAACGGTCGGTCAATGCACTTCAGTATAAGTGCATTGACAATGCACTTCAATATACCGTCTAATTCGTTCTCCTGAATGTCCTGAATTAACACAATCTACATTTCGCTTGTCTGAAGCAGCGATCCCTCTTCCAAACCCAAACCCATATGAAATGGATAGAGAGAGAGAGAGAGAGAGAGAGAGAGAGAGAGAGAGAGAGAGAGAGAGATGGGTTGGGGGTTGGGGGATGTCCTGAGAGGAGGATTCAAGGAAAGGGGGAGATGGGGAGAAGGATAAAAGATGGATTAAGGTTCCATTTGAGATTGGCAGGAAGTCGTGTGTGTGCTGCGTGTGTGTGCTCAGTGTGTGTGTGTGTGTGTGTGTGTGTGTGTTGATGCTAACAGTAAGCTGAGAGATGTGTGACTTTATTTGTTGCGGTGTTTTCCAGCAGCCTGCCATTCCTGCCATGTCTCAGAAGGAAAGCCTTCTTACAGTACATACTTATCTCTGCCTCCTGTGTGTGTGTGTGTGTGTGTGTGTGTGTGTGTGTGTGTGTGTGTGTATGTGTGTGTGTGTGTAAAACCTCCTTACATGTGATAATGACAGCTGTAATGCCTCTCTGATATCTACTCAGCGGTGGGACTTCAGCTACATGTTTGTGTCTGTTTGTGTGTGTGTGTGTGTGTGTGTGTGTGTGTGTGTGTGTGTACCTGAAACACGCACTTGGGATAGGCATGCTTCAAAAGCTCTTTGTGTCAACAAGGTAAAATATCAGAAAGGGATAATCTTAAATGTGAGTCTGTGTGTGTGTGTGTGTATGTGTGTGTGTGTGTGTGTGTGTGTGTGTGCGGGAGGAGCATTATGGTATGAATGGTCTATGACAGGTGTTGGGGAAGACGTCTCCAATTATCACACTCTAATACCTTTTTCCTGTTGGCACATTAAGTCGCACCTCACCGTCAGAGACACCGGGAGGAGAGGGGAGAGTAGAACACAATAGAAAATAATAGTGTGTGTTTTTCATTGCTTAACTCTAATAATAGGACTATTACCTTGTTCGTAGTATCAAATTTCCTACCCGAGGAGAGGTGAAATGACTTGTCTCTAATTAGACAGGGATAGTGTGTGTGTGTGTGTGTGTGTGTGTGTGTGTGTGAGGCACCAAATTCACATTTTCGGCTGATCTCGTATCTCATATTTATATATTTACTCAGACAGACGCTTAGAAAAACGCCGCAGACGAAAACCAGACAATGGCACACAAACACAATCCCTCCATCGATATCCAGGAACGCTTCAGTCTACCGCGGTGCTTCATTTTTATCGTCCCCCCCCCCCCCAACTGTAGAAATATCTCTGAGATGTGCCGACCTTCCGTCTCTCGCTTTCTCTCACCCCTTTCATTTTCTTGCTCTTTCCCCCCCCCCCCCCCCTTGATCTCTCTCTTTCTTTTCTCTCTTTGCATCCGCCGCAACGAAAAACCAAATGCCGGGTATGGCGCAGTGACATCATCGAGCGGAGAGACTGACATTATCCTCAGCGTGTCAGTCATCATCGCCGCCCTCTAGGAAAGGCTGTTTATCTGCGGTTGTGACTGATTGACTGGCAGGGTGAGCTCGCACACTTTGGGCAGGTACGTGTGCAGACTCAGCGCGCACACACACACACACACACAGACTTATTCAGACTTATATGTGTGTGTGAGTGTGTGTGTGTGTGTGTGTGCTGTATTCATAAGCCGCAACCCGCGAGGTGAGAATCATTTTGTGTTATTTATTGGTCAGATCACATTTTTGACTTGTTTTTAAATGAACGTCGGTATGATGCACACCCATGAACACATATCTGAGTTGAAAGGGCAAGAAGGTTAAAGGTCAAGTCATTTCCCTTCCTGTATTCCCTTACTGCTTTGAGATGTGTGTGCTATTTGTCCTTTGTGTCAGTTGTTTTTAACATTTTGAAACAACCTAGCTTTGATTTTCATTTCATTTTGCCGACTATACTCAGCGACGGTCCTCCAGGAAGCAGGGGGGGGGGGGGGGCGACCCTTCAGGGTGGAGGAAGGAGGAGCTCAACAGATAGGCCTTCTCATCTGTCTACTGAGGGTTTGGACCAGGCCAGAGCGAAACATGGTGGTCACCCTGTCCTTCCCACCCCACTGCTTGCGTAAGTTACACTGGACAGGTTTGGTAAATGAGCCCTTGAAAAAAACACATCAACAACGCATCCGGTTCATAGATGACCATGACCATATATGATACATGGTGCTCCAAGTGTCATCATTAATACCCTCCTAGCAGCAACACCTGTGAATCAGTCAGGCTTCACCATACGTGCCGATCACGTGGGTGCTCCGGTGCTCACGGGGAAGGCCGATTAAAAAATAAATTAATAAATAAATGTATTAAAAAACTGCATCTTTTTAAAAAAACGCATCTATTTATTCTATTATTACTTTATTATTATCGGTGAACGTTTAACTACAAATCGCATTATCCAATTAAACTTGTTCCAGCTCTGTGTGTGTGTGTAGGTACGTTAAGGGGCGTGGCCACGTAGCCGACTGCCAATGTAACGTTAGAGTCGGCTAAACCAACGTTGTTCCATCACGTAGCTGCTAGCTAGCGACACAGCAAGTGTGAAACACGGTGACGATCGGGTAAAAACGTACAAATTTGTCATTAAAAAACGGAGAGAGATACCGAGTGTAAAGACAGTCAAAGTGAGGATCCACCACCAGATGAATTTGTAGCAGAGCAGTGTTGCATTTGGTTTGGGTGTGTGTCTACGTTGACAGATGACAGCAGCCTGCACCACGGTAATTACTAAAGCAAGCGCAATAAAAGTGATGTTGTGACGATCTTCACCTTGGTGGTATTCACTTCATTTGAGCACCCACTGGCAAAAACATAAATCGGCGCCTATGGGCTTCACGGTGAGTAGGATCCACCCTTTGAACCGGGACTTCTTCGATGACCGAGCCGGTCCGATCCAGCCCGGTCACCCCCACCCTGCTACAGAGCGCTCAGACCGGCCTGCCCCACCTGCTGCTCCACCTTTCACCACACACGGCCCTCAGACCCGCCTGCTCTGCCAGCCTCCATCAGGTATGAGCAGGCAGTAACAGGCACCACGCCCTGCACCGGTGGCAGCCTCTGACTTAACCCTGAGGATCTTCATCTCCTGGAAAACAGATCCAAAGGAGGAAGAGGAAAACTGCAATGTTGACTCACCCCTCCGCTGAGGCGAAGCTGGAGAGAAAGAGAGAAACAAGAAAAAGAAAAAGAGGGAAACCCACGTCTCCCAACACTCAACACTCCAGAAATGCACCTACAGGAAAGTCCAAAGTCCAAACCATGCGAGATATGTGGAGTGTTTCTGCCTCGTTTGTGTTGAGCCCTTCTTCACATGTTAATATTTGTAGTTCCACCTTATGCCAACACACACACACACACACACACACACACACACACATTCATACGTGTAGCAAAAACAGGATGTTGTGACATCTTTGTTGACCTGCGTAACTCAAGTCAAATTAAGACTGCAAGGTTCATGCTGATTGTTTTCCTGTTGCTGAGGTTTTGTCACATACATATATATATACAAACACACACACACACACATGCACCCACGGACACATCAAATCAAATGTATTTGTATAGCCCTTAATCATGGTTACGGTCTCACAGGGCTTCACAGTGCCCACATTATGTTCAATACATACTTAAATGATTGAATTGCTGTGTTGCTTTAAACAACGTGTTGCTCTCTATGGCACTTATGGTGGTAAACTGTGATATGTAATATTAAAAACCTTTAGTCTAGTAGCAATAATTATTTGATGCACATAATAGAGCCGGCTGTTTCACATGATTTAAAACTGAGTTAAAAAAAAGTTATAAAAGGTAAAAGATTTCTACATTTTTTGTTTATGATCCGTTGAAAAATATAGAGGCAACCAACCCCACAGTCGAGGCTAGTTATGACGTTAGAACATTTCAACCCAAGATATTTCTCCTGATGTTCAAATGTATTTTGTGCGATACGCCGACTCCGATAAAGCCACACGAGAGCAGACAGGACGACCACCCCCGGTCTCCCCTCCAGCCTGCTAAACAAGACGAGATGTGCTTAGTGGTGCCTGGCCCGTTCTGGTCTGTACACAAGTCATGATTAAAGCTGCACCAGGCAAAATGTTTTAACGTGAAAATACAAACAAACAAATTGTGGTTGCAGCAGAGAAGAGTGCCCCAACCTTTTTCGGGCACACAGGAAGTAAAGAATCAAAACATAAGAGCGAAATAAAAAAAACAGCAGCGAGAGAGAAAGATGGACTCCCTAACAACGGGTGAACCTGCTGCAACAAGACGAAGGAAGATCAGATTCAGAAGGACAGATTCAGATTCACATAGCTCTAAACTCAATCAATACATCACATGACCAGGCCCAGTTATAAAACACCACAGATGAACATCAACATGTGCCTACTTTTTCAATAATATAAAATATAGTTTAGTATTCCACATAATATTTGTATTATTATTTAAAGCTTTGTTATTTTTGTTACATTTTATTATCCTAAATTGTACTTAAGATAGGCCTACATACATTATTGCTATCAATTCTTTATTTTTTCCTTTTGTTTCACATTTACCCCTTTATTCATTTACTGTTAGAACAAGTCACCTGGCCACCGCTACGGAGAAATCACCTCTTACCTGTTAGCCGCGTTGCTTATCACTCAGCCTGTGATGAGTTGCTCTGTGATCGTTGCCAATACAGCAAAGAGAAGAGGAAAGTGCTCGTCAGCAGAGGCTCCAGATATGCCTGAAAGTTAAATCAGCCTCAGAAGTAAACGTGATTAGCACCTAAATAGCGAGTCGACAGGTTGCCTGAATCCCAGCATGGTATGTGATCTATTGGGAGTGCTGCAGTAGATGTCATCACATGTTATTATTCCTCACAGTCAAACTCTGCTGTCAAACTTACTTTTCTCTCCTGTCAGATAAAGTGAGACCTAAATTTAATCTTTTAACGTGTCAAACACATGAAAAAACACTTCAGGTTAAACATACGCAACTTTGATCCAGAAACACAGATAGATTTATTCTGTAACACAGAATTAAGAAATGACAACTTTAACTAGAGAGGGATGTAGTTAATAATGTTGAATAGGGTATTTGTGAACAGGACAGGTGGTTTGACAGGTGAGGCCTCATCTTTTTGTTAATTACTGACATAACCTAATGGTTCAATCATTATTCTCAGGAGCTCTGGTATCGACGAGGTGTAATCTATTACTCATCAACAGAATGAGTTTTCTCATTCATTTATTACACAACTGTGTTGGTTGAGAGATTGAGGTAAATACATCTGGGGTCCGAAGGTCCACTACCAACAACGAATTACATTACAGTCATTTAGCAGAAGCTTTTAACCAAAGCGACACATAGACAATAGTTGATACTATGTGGGGATCGAACCCACGAGTCTCATACTCAATTATTTCTCAAACAAGATTTTAATAATTCAAAAGAATAAATACAAAAATACAAAAATATATTTTTCAGCCCACGTCCTTTTTCAGAGTGAAAGCAGCAGCAGCAGCGGCACTAACGCCTCTATTCACATGTGTTAGGAGCATGTGTGCTGTTTGATGTCCATGTCAGTGCTGTTTTTACACTCATGGTACATGTGTGTTTTATGTAATATTCTGCAATCTGAATTGCCATTGAGGACATACATTTTTTAATCTAATCTAATCTAATCTAATCTAATCTAATCTAATCTAATCTAATGTGTTAATATGAAATATAAAACCTTACCAAATGGTGTGCAAACAAGACATTCAGATATATTTCAGTGTCGTTCTCAAAGATAAAAATGTTGATTTGAATCAGCTCTAAATAATGTATTCTTGAGTAAGAAATATCAAAATCAATTTGTTTTTGATAAAGGATGAAATCAACTTCCTGGTAGTGGACTGTTGGACTCTCGGACCCCACTGTATCTGTGTGGCCAACCGTCTGTATTCAGTCATTTCAAGGCATTTCAGGCATTAAGTCTTTCCCATTATTTTCCCTCCGCTTCTGTTTCTCTTTCCTTCCTCACATATCTTGCCATCAGAATCATGTTTAACAGCTTTTCCACCATCTTGATAGTAACTGGATCCACACGGGGCCACTGTTTAGACTGCAGCCATCCAGCTACAGAGGGAAATCACTGAGGAGTGTAACTGAATAGGGCCTTTGAAAACATACGATGCGTGTGCGTTCATTCATGTGCACGTGTTTTCAATGTTTGTACAGTATGAATGTTTTTACAGTGAGTGTGTATGTGTGTGTGTGTGTGTGTGTGTGTGTGTGTGTGTCGCGTGTAGCCCGTGTGTGTGTGTGTGTGTGTGTTATGGTTGGACACCCGTCACAGGCTCATGAACTGGCCGTGATCCGTGCCGGTGTGTATGTTTACACACGCTCTACTGTATGTATCTGTACGTGAGCGCAACTGTACGGGTGTTAGTGTGAATGTGTGTGTGTGTGTGTGTGTGTGTGTGTGTGAGCATATTCCCCATGACCCATAATGGTGTACGCTGCAGAGGGGGAGGGCACTTCTCAATCCTGATGTTTTTTTTTTGAGTACCAGAAGGAGAAGGGGGCGAGCAGAGAGTCGTGCCCCGGTACAGAGCTCCGCTTGAGGGGTGGCCTGGTGTCCCGCAGGGCCTGCCTCTGGTTCTGACCCACAGAATGTTCCAGACCTGTGAAGATGGACCGTCCACCGAGGATACGATTGTGTGTGTGTGTGTGTGTGTGTGTGTGTGTGTGTGTGTCACTGATTAGCCAGACAATCTGCCCATTGATGTAGAGGGTTACTATGTTCCCAGAAAGACACAGACAGATAGATGGAGGAGGGTGGGGCGGGGGTGGGTTGGGGGTTGGGGGGGGTGGGGTCATAGCAGTACTAATCTACCAGAGGGAGAGAAGAAGAACAGACATACATGTTCCCACTGCATGTGTTTACAACTCTCTCGCTCCTTCTCACATTTTGGAGTCACTGCTGTCTTTGGTTGTATGTTACCTCTTATTGTAGAAATCCTCCTGGGCACTATAATCTACAATTCTCTCTCTGTGTGTGTGTGTGTGTGTGTGTGTACGTGCATTTGTCTGTCTGTTTGTCAAAGTGTGCATGTGTGCAAATGTGTGTGTGTGTGTGTGTGTGCGTTGTTGATGGAGTCCCTCGGTGGCTGTTCCCCCCGCTGTAGACGCGTGTTCTGGTGATAGCATTGTCTCCGTGTCCAAAGACCTGCCGGCTGCCCTATTCTACCACGTCTTTATCATGCTAATACGGAGAAAGAAGGAACGAGGGAGGGAGGGAGGGAGGGAGAGGGGGAGAGGGGAGGAGAGAGAGGGGACCCGAAGAAGGCAGAGAGGGAACGATAGCTACACAAACAGAGCGGCGGGGACGAGGAGGAAGAGAGAGAAAAGGGGGTAATCTTTTTCCCTCTTTCCATCCTTCTCCGCAACCTTCATTCTCACCACCTCCTTGGTTTTCTCTCTCTCTCCCCCTCTACTTCCCTTTCTTCTCTCCCCCCCCCCGCGCACCCTCTTCATCTGCCGCCTCCTTATCTTCCCCTTTTACTTCTTTGATAATCCCTTGAACATTGTCTTCATAATTACACACAACAATGATTCTCTCCCCGTCCTTGCGAGAGAAATGTGTGCGACGCGTGGAGAATATTTCATAGATGAAGACCGGCGTGTGAATTAATAACTCTCTCGTATATGGGTTGTCTGTGTGCGTGCGTGTGCGTGCATGTGCGTGTGTGTGTGTGTGTGTGTGTGGAGGGGGAGCACACAGTGTTGTTTTAACACGACTGTTACATTATGCATGCTGACAGCCCTGCCTGTCCCCATTAAAGGCCCATCTTGTTTCCCCATTATATCTGGTTTCTCTGTTAATAGAGCTCTTTGTGTGGCACTTCCCTTTATGCTGGGGGTGTTACAACAGAAAGGTCAGCTCCGGCACAACCTGCCACATCGCCGCGGCTCACAGAGGAACCTCAATGAAAGCAACTCCATATACCTCTTTTTTCATATCATCCATCCCTCCATCCATCCCTCCATCCATCCCTCCATCCATCGGTCAGGTGCAGCATAGATAAAATCCGGCATGTTATGTTTTGACTTCCCGGAGAATAGAGCGCAACAGGGACCGCCCACTTTTTTTTACGGCTCTGGTTCAGGAAGTAAATTTCCCATTCATTTACTCCATAGACGTTTCAGAACATCCTTCTATGAAGAGTTTTAAGGCTGGAACCAAGACAACCAGCTAGACGATGAATCGAGACCATAAAACATTTGATTCTGAGCAACAAAAAAAGATCGGAAAACGGAAGAAAAGGCAAAGGTACAAGACTGTGTACATCATTATTTTATGAAGTGAA
>JAXDDW010000119.1:197500-212500 GCA_034670385.1 Hoplostethus mediterraneus | reverse complement strand
ACAAAAGCTTCCTGCCTTCCCCAGGGCGCCAGGTGTTTATTTCTCTATTTGTAAATGCTGGCTCCATTACCCAGAGTTCAACGGGAGCTGGATGAGCTGCGACTGCATCAAGGTCAGACTAATCACACAGAGAGAGGAAGTAAGATAGGGATGGGGACAAACACACATTTTGTAATGTTTTTGTATTCCCTCTATTGCGCTTGTCCCTCCATCCTTGCCATTTCCCATCACATCCTTCCTCTTCTCCTCTCTCTCCCTCCATCTTCCTCTGTCTGCAGAACTCTTCCAGACAGTCTCGGCCTCAGTATCCACTCTCTGAAAAAGAGTCTGCAGGTTTTCACTCCAACCAAAGACTACAGCAGGTGATTTCACTGATTAGCAGACCTTCAACCAGAGAGGACTAATGAGTGAAATCACCTGCTGTAGTCTTTGGTTGGAGTGAAAACCTGCAGACCCTCGGCCCTCCATGATTGGACACCACTGTCCTACACCATTTGTTTGAAACATTATGCATCACTCTACGCCATAAAAGCTACCACACACTATAATATATTATATTATTTTATAGACCTCTTTTCAGTTAGTAAACATGATGACGTTTTTTTTGTGGGCGGAGCTTAGGTGGAGGCAGAACCCGGCCGGAACACGTTAGCCAACAACGCTGGCTAGCAAGTTTGGGTGGCTTGTTTTTAACATGGCTGAAGAAAATAACGCTATATCTGAATATTCACGGTCGCTCACTCATCCAGGACCGCGAGAGTTACTTGAACAAGTTAACATTAACCAACGGGACCAGATTGGCCGACCAACGATCTGACAGGACGACCTACTGTGGAACGGCCAGACATTTACACCTACCTGATAGAGAAACCAAGCGTGTATGGTAAAGAGAAACTGAGGGCGTATACATCTTTAGATGCCTATAACTATGTCCTGAATGGTCATGTACAAGACTTCAAATACAAACATTTACCAGATGAGTTTTGTGTCGTGCGATCCGAACACACACACACACACACACACACCTGACACACATAACGTTACAACTAAAAGTTAGCTAATGCGCTAAGAGAGTTAGGAGAGAAATCACCTCACGTTATTCCTCCTAGTTCCCCAATTTGTGATTAGGTGGGCATGACAAATCTTTAGACACATATCCAAGCCTAAAACAGACAATACTTTATTTAACCTATGAAGTGTGCGCTGCAAACACGAGCATTTTTGATGATCGCCTCAGTCCAATCCTTTCGTTTTATCGCGTTTAACCATAGTTGTCTTCAATTTTTTTTTTTACTGGCAGTGGCAGCTGGTATACGATAACATTTCAAGTTGGAGCCTCTCCTCGTCTGGCATCCAACAACACAGCAAGACGACATTTTGGGTGAACGGCAGCCTCTTACTCTGCTGCTCTGAGGTGAGGTGATGCCTCCAATTTTGCTTTGTTTTGCCTCCAGCTAACACCGTGACGTAATCGTGACATAGGCGCTAAAAGGGTCTATACTATCTTGTGATCACATCTACAGTTTACTTTGTTGCATTTTTGCGATTCGTTTAGGTTCACACTCCCCAATTAACCTCATGGTGGCCATTTTCAACACCCAGGAGGGGAAACTCTACCCTGAAGATTGGTATACATATATGTGTGTGTGTGTGTGTGTGTGTGTGTGTGTGTGTGTGTGTGTGTGTGTGTGTGTGTATAAAACTATCAATACTTCAACACACAAGTGAGGACTTGAGATATACCTAACAGTCATCAAACTAGCTAGCAATATCAGGAACAACAACTACAACAACTGCTTACATTTAGCAGGAATGTTAGCTAGCTTACTAGCTGGTAAGCTACTAGCATACTGGACATACTGTTGCTGGGTTTTACTTAATCTTCCAGGTAGTTTCCCATCACAAGTGTGATGTAACTTAAAAATGGCTGCCATGTGAATAAGGTCTATTACAAATGAACCAGGGCTTGTAAACAAAAGTCAGATGGGCTCACAACTAGCTTAACTAGTTTTACCTGTAACCTGTAGATTTTGTTGGCAGGGGGAAGTCAAAACAAGCCCCTGTAACTTCAGCTAAGCTTGATGAACTTGTCTGTGCTCTTTATTTATTTAATTTACCAGGTAATCACATGAATAAATACCTGAAAATGAGCACCAGTCCAGACTACGGTTTGCCTTTGGTTCATTTTGTTGTGCTTGACTTGCCAGATGTGAACGTCCATCTCCTCCACCGTGTGTTTTGGGGTCATTCGCAGTTCGCTTAGAAGTGAACCCAGACCAGCGTCTCCAGGCAGTCTTGGTGTCGTTCTCACCTGCCCAAACGAACCAAACTAGAGCAGCAAACATACCAGAGTTTGATTAAATTGCTCCAAACATGCTTGATTTGAACGCACCCTTTAAGTTCACGAGTTACACTTTGCGTGTGAGGGTATCTGTACGCATGTGGGTGTGTAAAACGATAAGAAAGAAGAAGAGAAGTGTTTTTCTTTTTGGCGTACACATGACTCAACGCGGTATTGTAATAATTGCACATTCGTTTGATGCCTCAGACTTAAAAAAGGCTCTCAACAGGGCTGTTCTTCAAACTGTTAATCTCTCAAAGGTAGTGAAGAGGACGGAAGAAAAGGAGCAGAGGCAGGAGTAGAGGAAACGGGGAGCGAGAGGAGGAGGATGGAGAGGGTGGAAGACGAGGAGATCAGACTCGCAGAGAGATGGAGAGAGAGAGGGAGAGAGGGCAGAAATGGAAAAAAAAAAAAACGAATGAGAGGAAAAGCGATAAGAACTCTTGCTTTTGAACTTGAAGAGCTTAATTTGAAATGTCAGGGCTGCCCCCTCCCCTCCTCCCTCCCCCTCCTCCCTCTCCTCAGGAGTCCCTGTTGTGCAGTAGTGTGGATTAAAATAATTAAACAGGCTCTGTTTTAATTAAGACAATAAAGCTGTGAGTCTCTAGGTAAGACCGGAGAGAGATTGAGAGAGAGAGAGAGGGAGGGAGGGAGACAGACAGAGATGATAAAGAAGTCCGACGAGAGAGAGGCGGGATGATAGGGAGGTATAGAGGGATCTATAGGTGCACAGGGAAACATAATCTACCTTACTTATCTGGCTTGTGTGTTTCTAGGCCCGAGATTGCATTATCACTGTCTACATATTAGCGGTGAAAACTCATGTGTGTGTGTGTGTGTGTGTGTGTGTGTGTGTGTGTGTGTGTGTGTGTGTGTGTGGAGAGGGGTTAAAGGGTGCTTGTCTCAGAACTGGGGCCTGGATGTGAGCATGAATGTGTAAATGTGCTTATGTTGCTTTTCCCCTCCGCCTATGCAGTGTGTGTGTGTGTGTGTGTGTGTGCGTGTGCGTGTGTGTGTGTGCGTGCACGCCCCGTCTTTATTTCACCATAGCCTCTCTCTCTCTCTCTCTCTCTCTCTCTCTCTCCCTCTCAGCGCTAATGAAATATTTATTTATTTCTCGGAGCGGGGGGCGCCGGGTGGCGAGAAACTCAAATGAAATGTCATATCTCATTGTGTCTCTGTGTGTGAGGAGGAGGACGGAGGGAGCAGAGGAGCAGGATTGCTACTGAATTATATACGGGGGGGGATTCAGAGGGGAGTGATTACCGGGGAAGAGGGGAGGGGACGTAAAGAATAAGATGGTAAGAGAGACCGAGGGGGGGGGAGACAAGTCGTTCATCCCCACATCACTTATTGTTGTGTATGTCATGTTCTCTCTCTCTCTCTCTCTCTCTCTCCATCCTTCTTTCACACATAATCAGCCTGTGGTTCTGAGCTGAAGTTGTTGTAGCTTGTTCCTAGGACTGTTCTGTTTTCATAGTCCTCATAATACACACAAACACACACACACACACACACACAAAAACGAACACTGAGTTGAGCCACAACAGTGTTTTTATACGGCCCATCTAGACTCAGAGGTACCAGAGGGACAAAAAAACTGCTTATCTGGTGGTAGCTGTTATCACTGCACTCAGAGCATCACACACACACACACACACACACACACGCGCGCACACACACACACGCGCGCGCACACACACACACACACACACACACGCACACACACACACACAGGGCCTCGCCACCAACATGGAGGAGATTAGAACTTCTTAATCTCTTCTCTACCCTACTTGTGTTACACAAACATGCACACACACACACACACACACACACACACACCGTTCAACCCGTTCAGTCACTTGACATGAGTGCATCCTCTCCTCACCCTGAGCCTTTTCTCACGACCCCAGATGTCTACGCCAGGTGAAAAAACACGCCAGTAAACAAACAAACAAATTGTGAAAATAAAGCCGGGCTGATGGCGGGACAGCTGCTGGGCTCACCGGGGATCTCCCCATTAGGAGTGACGCCTCTTTACGGCCTCGCTTTAACTTGAGTTCATGTGTCAGTGAGGGCGGAGGTGTACGTCTCTCACACTCAGCTCATTCCTAACATCTACTATAGAGACGCAAACAACGTAATAAATCTAAACGTCTATTTAGTGTTTTTGTTTTGTCATGGTCAGTGATGGGCGGTTTCTCAGGAACATGTAGTATAACAAATGACTATTTCAGTTTCATACCTTACACGGTTGCTTTGGTTATCACCCCTTCATATCACATTTATGTTTCATAAACCAATCCTGGATTTATTTCTGAGGTATTCCTATTACTTTGATTTTGTCAATAAGAAAGATGACAACATGTTGTTGTAAAGTAAAGCTGAGCAGCACAGTATTTCAGTCACAGATGAATACAGGAAGCGATCTCTGTTTTTTATTGGGGGGAATAACTGAAAAGTAATATAACGAGTAGTGTAACAGATTACATCACCCAGGAAAAAATAAGTAAAGTAATCTAATTACTTTTGAAGTGAGGAGCAAGTAAAGAGGAATATATTCCATTTTTTGAGTAACGAGCCCAACACCAGTCATGATGTTTTCCATGTTGACTTTTGTCTGCCATCAGGCTGTGAAATGTTAATGCTGCTGCTATGATGAGTGGCAGCATCTCTAGTGAGTTAGTCGTACAGCGCAGGTGCCCAGATGGCCCATCTGTTTCAGTAAAGGCTGCTCTATGATGAGTTGCAGCTTTTACAGCTCGAAATGAAATGTCACGTCAGGTTTTCCAGACTTCTTCTATCCGTGGTCACGAGGAACCTCCATCATATCGGAGGTGACATGACTGATATCTGATATTTAATAAAAGCCCAATATCGGCGAACCATTATATGGGTCTGACTCTGGTGTAACAGTCCTGCACTTTGAGTTGTGGTGCGTTAAGAAAGCAGCAAAAATCTTTGTTCAAACTCTTCAAGAAATTGGTTGAATAAATTCCAGCTGATTAGGAGAAAGTTGTGAAATAGTTCTTTTAATAGATATTTTAATATGTCTAGGTTGTTCTTTTTTTTTTCTTTCTCATTTTTTATTCATTGTGTTGTTGTTATTGTCTCTGTGTGTAATGCTGCTGCTGCACTGCAATTTCCCAGCTTGGGATCAATAAAGTATATCTATCTATCTATCTATCTATCTATCTATCTATCTATCTATCTATCTATCTATCTATTCCAAAAGGAGTCCTGATACTCTGGTCCTGCCCTTTCTCCATTAATGGTCAAAAAACAATCCAGCCTCAATCTGGGGTGGGATCAACAATACAGCACTAGGGCTATCTGCATTGAATTTGGGGCTAAAACATTAGACTACAATTACATTTTTGGGTGAGGATACTGTTGTGCTGTACTCTGTCTGTAGACTGTCACAGTATTTAATAATGGAATTCATTCATCCTTTACTGTAGGCCAGCTCGAGCGCTATGCTAGTCGGCTACTTGCTTTGATACTTCCTTACTTGATACTAAATTATTCCATCTCATTTGGAGGAAACTGATATAATTATGGAGGATAGAATCGGCTGACAATGAAATACTGAGAATTAACTTGAGTGGTTTTCCTTCTCAGCAGCTATCAGACTTGAGGTGCAGTGTAAAATCCCTCTACTGCCGCGTTCATGTCATATCAGACGAAGTGGAATAATGGGGTGACATGTTTAAAGTGTTCATGTGTTTAACTGTTGGAATGCCCACATCCCATAGTTTAAATTTTTTTTTAAAATAATTGTTTTTATTCATTAATTTAAAATCCAGCATGAAGGAGCTGCAGCAGACATTACCCGTACAGTTGATTTCATTGGGGTGAATATAACCGATCTTTTTGACTGTCAACATTGGTGGATAAAATTGGTAGATCAGTGGAGGAAACGGCACGAAACGGCTTGAAAACGTTTCCATTTGTGTCTCCTACTGTTTCTGTAGATTGGTGACGTCACCATGAAGCAATAGGATTCAAAGGAGGCAAAAACCAACAAACTGTTACCACTTGTGGCCACAGGCACAGCCAATCTTTAAATCTGCTGCTAGCTGTTACCGACACAGAGGTCGACCACTTAGTTCTTCGTAATTTGGAAGAGGTTTCACCCAACTGCACCTCATCTCATGCAAAGATGGTGCAGTGTGACGCCCCTCACATCCAATTCCCAAAAGCGGTATTGAACCTTATTAGCTCGCAGAACAGTTGCAGACATCACACACATTATCTGGAGTCAGTGAACTCCTCGTTTGCTACTGAAGCATCATATTAAGGAGTAGGAAATAAATAAATACTGAAATACATGACGTGGGAAGTAAATTATTTGGTTTTTTTAATTTTGTTTATTTATTTTTTACTCATTCATTTATTGAATTACTTATATTACTTATATTTACTTATATTACTTATATTTTAATTTAATTATTGACAGATTATCTGCATATTATTTTATACATTTATTTATTTTGTGAATCATTAATATATGAATTCATTTATTGATGTATTTCTAATTATGGCCAATTAAGCTTGATAGCCAAAAATGTTATTGTTTTCTAATATTTGTTCTTATGCCATTCACGATCAGCATGTTGCAAAGCTCAACTAATATAGTGCATGTCACAATTAATCCATTGGTCATAGATTTTTAGTATTTGTGTATAAGAGCAGCTGTTAGTTAAGAAAACTGTATTATAGTTATAAGCTTTTTATTTATTTTACCTTTATTTAACTACAGAGTCCCACTGGGATCAATACTTTCTTTCATGTGAGACCTGGCTAAGACAGCAGCATCACAACAAACATTGAAGTTGCAGACAAAGCACATACGACAATGTACAAACACAAAATACAATCAGCGTCACATCAAACGGAGAACAAAGTAAAACATTTTCTTCATAAGCGCTCCTACAGGCAGCGGTCCAATACCAAACCAGCAGGCTTATGTGCCAAATCTATTTAAAACAAACAAAACAAAGACAGCTTCTTATTGAGTCTGATGCAAGATTAACGGTTAAAACTCACTAAGACAGACCAGGTCTTTCAGCTTTAATTCATTTTGCAGTGTGTTCCACTAAGAGCACATGAAGGCATGTTTGCCAAATGCAATTCTGACCTCAGGGACGTGAAACAAAAACAAATCCTGTGACTGGTAACAATAATTTCCAGAGCTACACGAGCACAAATAATCAGGAAGCAGAGCCAGAATGTCCTTACAGACCTGAACGTATTGATGATAGGTGTATGACTGGACAGGGCGGGCCAGTCAAGCTGAGCATGCGAGGTACGATGATGAGTGAGAGCCTTCCGTAATAAACCTTAATGCTCCGTGGGGTTTTAAACAAGCAGTATTAGATCACATCTGTCTGTGCAAACTTTTGATGAATGAAGGGCCATTTTTCTCTCATGCCTCAGTATAAAAAATGAGTTTGTCCATAAGGGTGTCCCCTCAGATGCATCGAGTGTCTCCCCTTGTTGGGACAGTGAATTCGCCTTCTCAGATGAACACCCCATCTGCTGTGCTTCCTGTTCTTTAGCAGACCAGCGCACCAGTCCTCATTCACAAAAGACTTGGAAGGATCTGAAATAGAAATGTTTCATTTTGCTGTTCTGCAAAATGACACAAAAAAGTATCATACATTTATACTGCCGTGCAAAGGCAAAGTGCAGTATCTACAAAATGACCGAATTGAGAAAACGGGCCTTTTATATTTATCCCCTGCCAACAAAGATCAAGATCAAATCATATTCAATGTGGGTGTCTATAGTCTGTAGGACACAGGACTTCCACAAGAAATAGAACAGATACAGCACCAGTTATAGTACATACAACTAATTTTTTTAAAATGCAGATACTGCACTTTGCCTTTGCACGGCAGTATACATAGACATAGAAACATAGAGTATCACGCCAAATAACACTAGAAAGTTCAAAAATACTGACTAGTTGGTGCTGGTGTCTGTGCATCTCTCAGGTATAAAATAAGGTTAGAGTAAGGTTATGAATCGGTCCGGCCCATTGAAAGGCTGGAGGGCCGGTAATAGCAGCAGGGATGTGGGGGTGTTTAATGGAGAGTGGAGTGATTTGCACTTTTTAATGATGATTAGAGGAGGAAATTGGCTCAGATTTACAGTGTCACTCACCGCTGAAACAGAGGAGGGATGGAATAGAATAAAGGCCAGTGAATTGTCTAAGACATTGGCGTGTGCATGTGCATGTGTGTATGTGTGAGTGAGGGACCCAGAACATATGACTGACAACCCCCCCCCCCACACACACACACACACACACTACACACACCTCCACACCTCCACTTCCAGAGGAAATGTATCACTTAAACCAACTGCAGTTCAGCTCACAGAACCTAATGAATCTGGACTCAATTTTACGCCTAGCTGCCCTTCCAACTGGCACACTCACACACACACACACACACACACACACCCACACACAAACGTGCGCACGTGCACACACGTACACACACACACACACACAGAAATACTGAGGCAGTGTTACCTATAGCATGGTAGTAGCCTTAGTAACTTCAAGAGGAAATTGGAAAAGAGTGATTATGTGACTGATTGGCAGAGGAACTCCGTGTCTTCTCAGTCTTTTCTGTCTTTTCTGTCTTTTATCAACTCTTCTTTCTGCCTTTGACCTCTCCATTATCCAAGGTAACTCCTGACATACAGCCCTATATCTCTTCATATAGCCCTTCATCTCTTTCTCTTTCACTCTCTTTTGCTTCTTCCCTCCCCATCGTCTCTCTAATGGCCAAATGAATAGAGTGAATGAGAGAGTGCAGTGGGGGAGGGAGAGTAGGTGTTTCCCTTTGCTGAAGTTTGATGGTGCGGACTTAAAACCGACCAGACCTTTACCATCTAACGGATTATACTATCTATCCATACGCCGACTGTATCCATCTTTTTCTACAATCCTTTCCTACAATCTTTTTTAAAAAGTACCGTAATTTGTTAACATTTTGCACTAGCAATCAGTTTGCAATAGTAGTTGCAAGTAGTAACTTTTTTAAATTTTCAAAAACTCATTTTGGAACAAAACTCAGGCCGGCACTGACGCGACCTCTCACCTCCAGTGATGCCGCTGTAGATTTTAAGTGGAAAGCACTTGAGATGGATAAAAAAAATTGTAAAAACCCATGTTTAGTTTAAAAGCACACACAATTACAATCATAGATAATAACTTGGGACAAGAACAACACTGCATAACATACAGGCTTGTCAGTGCCACCCACATAGCCTCTCTCTCTCTCTCTCTCTCTCACACACACACACACACACACACACACACACACACAAAAACACACATCACGTACATTCTGTAATTCCGAAGATGAACTGTGCAGCTTTTTTGGTGGAGAGCCTGCATGCATTTCTCTATTAAGATATGTAAATTCATAATCTCTCAAAAGCTCTTTTTTTTTTTACATCCATTTCTGTCTCTCATTCAGTCTCTCCTTCAATCTAGCTGTTTTTTTCTCTCTTTCTACTTCTCTCCCATGGTTTGTGTGCCTGTCTTTCTACTGTCATCTGTCCCTCGGTTTGCCTCCGTCCTAACAGCACGACAGCAACGCCAGCGAAGGAGACTCGTCTTGTCCCTAAAGGCCAATTGTCAGGCGTAATTACTATCAGAGAATTAGAGGTTGAGAAGCCATCAACAGACGATTAGATTAGAATGTGTGTTTCATTTTTCCCCCTTTCTTCGTTTTGTCCTTCTGCACTCTTTATTTTACTCATAATTAGAAAAATAAAGAGTGCAGAAGGACAAAAAAAAGAAAAAGTAAATCTGCAAGGGAAAGACAATGATGTGTGTTAAAAGGTCCATATTCCAAGTGTATTTTCTGTGGTCTATGTATAGAAACTTGCACACACACACACACACACACACACACACACACACACACACATACACACACAGTTATTGATTGACTGGGCAACCCTTCAATAAAGCTTCATCCACTGCAGCCTCATCCACCTCCAACAAACACAGACACACAAACCACAGAAACACCAACCAACACACACACACACACACACACACACACACACACACACACACATTGTTCTAATGCTCCAACACAACTACAAACAAGCAGAGCATGATTGCTTCTGATACAGTGAGGAGTAAAGCTCGATTTGGTCCTTTTGGCACCCTGGAGCTTGGATCCTGTCCCCGGTCTTTGGCTATCCTCTGTCATTTCCATCTTGCCAATTCTCTTCTTACGAGCACACACACACACACACACACACACACACACACACACACACACACACACACACACACACACACACACACACACACACACAGCATGCCAACTGTTACACTATCCAAGCCAGAATGACCATGTGTTGTTCTATCCTCCTAATGTCTCCATCATAACAGCAGCTATTCTAATAGCACTTGATCACTTGTATGACACAACACACACCTCTCTCTCGCTCTCTCTCTCTCTCTCTCTCTTTCTCTCTCTCGCTCGCTTGTGCACGCTCTCTCTCGCTCTCTCTCTCTCTCTCTCTCTCCCTATCTATTGCTTTTCCTTTTATAATGTTCTTACTTTTGCTGTTCTCCTTTGGTATTCAGATCAATAGAGGCTGACATCGTTAGAATGCAGCAGGTCATTCTTCACACACACACACACACACACACATGCATGCACGCACACACACACGCACACACACCTCCTAGAATCAACACAATAATTGAAATATTTTCAACCTGATTAGGTCTGGCCTGCAGGCTGGGTCGGTTGCTAGGGCTGTGCTCCCTGGTTGCTAGGGGGAGTAAATCATCTGGCATTATTTGATTTCTGTTCCAGATATGAAACCGTTACCGCGGCGATTAAATGTCTCACAGCATGGACACCTTGAGGGGGAAAGACTGAGGAAGAGAAAAGGAGAGAGAGAGAGAGATTAAGTTTGGGGGGGGAGGTTGGCGTGAGGAGGGGAGGTTGGGGTGAGGATGGGGGGGTTGTCAATGGGAGAAAGTCAGGCAGTGAAGACCCAAGTGAGGAAGAAATATGAGAAAAGAGACAATGAATTGAGGAGGGGAGAACGATAACGCCTAAATACAGAAATACAGAGCGTGAGAGACGGAGAGAGAATAAGAGGGTGATCAGGAAGAAATGTTTCCCTGCACTTCTGAGTCCCAGTCGCCCCCGGCAACCCCCCGCCCCCAACCCCCCGTTAGAGTGTGTAAGTGTGTGTGTGTCTATGTCAGCATACATGCATGCTATCCTGTAAGGCATGCGTGCTGATGCGTGCGTGTGTGTGTGTGTGTGTGTGTGTGTGTGTGTGTGTGTGTGTGTGTGTGTGCGTGCGCTCTGAGTTGTCTGCGCTGTGTTGATATAGAGATGTCTACGGAGTCACAGAGGGCACGGGGCTCCGCCTACACATGGGAGCTGTTTGCCATCAAAATCGTTTGTGGGCGCTCTCGAATGTTTATAAAACACAAACTCAACTCGAGTACTCCCACTGGAACACGCGCTATACCGCGGGATGGAGACGCGGAGAGAAAAGAAACGAGAATACTCCCGTTAGTGTTTGAGTATTTTGCGGGATGCTGATTTTTGATCACTGAATTGTTTAATTGATTGTTGAGGTATTCTTGTTCTTGTTAGAATAAAAGCTGAAAAGAAGCTGAAGAAGCTTTCAGTGTAAGTATGTAGACATCGGATGACATATCAGTTTTCTTTCTCTTGCACACACACACACACACACACACAACCTCTCTCACACACACACACCACTTATAGGCCGTATGCAGCCATGTCTAGCAAGCCCTCTCTGATAGGATTACAACAGTAGGGGTTTGTATTTGTATGTGCCTGTGTGTGTGTGTGTGTGTGTGTGCCTCACTCTCTCTCGCTCTCTCTCTTTCTGTGTGTGTGTGTGTGAGACCGCAAAGTGTTTCTAACTGAGTAGCTAACATCACTGAGTAATATAACACCACTTGAGCGCATTGAGGGATGGAGAGATGGAAAAGAGAGTGGAAGAGAAATGACTGGGTTCCACTCACAGGACTCCAATAGAGTCTCCAAAGCATTTCATGTCAAGGAGCCCCAAATACATCTGTTACACCGTGGATGACCCTTTGATGAGATTCTGTCCTCAGGAGCCCCGTCTGAGAAGACTTTTGTAGTTGTAGATATGACCTGATACAGAAATACACAACTCTGCACTGCAAGAGGAGACACATCAGCGGGGGAAAGTAAAGCAATGGTCAGCTTTGTAATACAGTGAAATGAAACTACTCCTCCTTTTGATGGGGAGCCCCTGGAAATCTCCTCGGGAACCCCTGGAGGTCCCCGACACACACACACACACACACACACATGCACAAACTGGATTATCCGCATTTGTTTTACTTTACTTTGCTATTTAATAATGACATGTGGGTTAGGACAGAGCAGGCAGAGGCCACATCACAATCTCGTTGCTGCGATTGTTTCTTTATGTACTTCGTGTTTGTCTGTTAGATAAGCTAGATTAACCTTTTGTCTCATATTATGGATTATCGCGAACGGGCGTCCAAGAATTCATGCTTTTTCGTAAAAACAATCGTACTTTCCTCCACTGCCCGTGCTGGCTAGACGCCTCTGCACACGAACGTGTTGTTGAGAAAATCTGATTGTCCAACTGCAAGCTCACAAGCTATACGTGCCTCCACCACCACAGAGCAATTGACACTTGGGTACTAAAATACTCAAAGTGTTTGTGCGTGTGTGTATTCATTTGTGCTTGAAACAATCGTCGGGAGGAGGTTGCATCGCCCACCTTCTTCTTCTTTGCAATTGTGATAATGATGAGGATGCAGTGGCTCGGCTTGCTTTCCTCTATCGATGTAATATTAGTGACAGTTAGGGGTAGGTGTCTGCAGCGAGGAGGATCGTGGTGGGTTTCTGGCAGAAGGAACACTTCTCTAATTGCCTTAAAACCGTTTCTCCCTTCCACCAGTCGATACGCCCGCAGTGTGTGTGTGTGTGTGTGTGTGTGTACGTCTGTGTGTGTGTGTGTGTGTGTGTGTGTGTGTGTGTGTTCCGCTGGTCAATAAAGCGTGTGCTAAGAGGCAATTGGTTGTTTTTCCTCAACTTGACACGTTAAATGCAGTCACACTTTATGAGGGTAAACACACATCTGCACACGCACACGCACACGCACACGCACGGACACACACACACACACACACACACACACACTCTACTATGGGGTAAATGGTATTGATCCTGTCCTGTTTTCACCTTATTTTCTCTCATAATCCCTCAGAGCCCAATCGCGCTCGCTAACTAGGATGGAGAGTCCCCTCGCGTCGCGCTCGCATGCAAACGCAAACATTTATTCACGGGTGCAGACATGCTAAGGGGTGACGTCCCCGCTGCGGTCGTGAGGACAACTGGGAGATGCACAGTTTACAGTGGTGGTGACTTTTCATTTGAATCCTGTAACTAGAATAGCCCTTCTTACCAAGTCGACGTGCTGTCCCTGCTTCCAGTTGGCCGGTGTTGTGTGTCGACTGGATTTAATTGCTTTCGGCTCCAGTGGCTTGAATTCCACACGCTTAAATCATGTTTGGTGTAGGCTGAAAGGGAAGGCCGGTCATATCTGTGTTCAATGCTGCTACCACACCCAGTCAGCGTCAAGAGAATTAATAAATCAATATATTTCTGACTTTACCAATGGAAAAACAATGGCTGAATTACATTGATGATATGTGGATGTTCTATTTTCTAACATCTATAATGGCTACAGTGCTGCCTCTGTATCAGACACAATCTCTGAGGGAGTTTGGGACTTAAAAGCATTATATATTAGTGACTGTATGCCAGTCATCTCAGAGTGGCTTGGACATTCATGTCAATGCAGGGAAGTGGATGTGATGTCTGGTAGGTACATACATCTGGTACACACACACACACACACACACACACACACACACACACACACACACACACACACACACAGAAGTTACTATTACAAAGCTGTCAGTAAGGAAAATGGTTTTTGAGAGGGAAGCGTGTGAGCTTTGACACCCTTGCACCGTCCAAGAATAAATAATTAGTCAAGTTGGCAGTGGAGAAGACAGAGATGTCATTATTTACGCCAGATTATGGACATGTGCACACACATGCACATGCACACACACACACACACACGCGCTCGTGCACTGTGTGAGGATCAGGTATTAGTTTGGCAGGTACTTTCAGACGTATCAAATGTAGTTTTACAACCTAGTAAGTGATATCACGCCACTGACAGAGCTTTTTTTTGTCTTGGTTTATTTCTCTGTTTGTGGAATAATTGAAACACCCAGACGAGCATCAGATCAGCACAGGATTTCAACTCTTTCAACTCAGTTCAACTCTTTTAATCATATAATCTTGTTACACATTGTCATTGGTGGTTTGGGTTGACAGTCACAGCATGGAGGTCAGGGTTGCCTGTAGACCGTTTGGGCCCCAAAAAGGCCACGACCTCATGATTATGGGAAGTATCAATGCTTTCTATTGTGTTTAAATATATACTCAGTGATGTAGCCATAATAATATTTTAGTACTGCATCATTATTTGCTATTTCAGTGGTTCCATACAAGAAAACTCTCCTCCTCCACTTTATTAAA
>JAXDDW010000119.1:170000-192500 GCA_034670385.1 Hoplostethus mediterraneus | reverse complement strand
ACTTTTTTGGCTGTGTTGCAATGCAGGCTGCTTGCTCGTTGCACCTCCCTCACGGACAAAGGGATGGCTCAGTCAAACATTAAAGATCTATTGACTCATTTGTTGGAGTGTGACTTTGCTGACAAGTTGCCATCCCATAAATCCAGCACCAAAATTCATCTTCCTTTCAGTTGTAGCTTGGCAGTCCTTACAATGCATGTTGTAACCTCACGTAGCCATCATCATCGTCCCTTGGCCAGCAGAGCCGCCAGCCACAGGGGGTGCTAATCTGTCACTGTCAGTTAATCATCCTGTATTAGTTGGGATGAATGACATCCCGTCTGTCAAGCCAACAAAGCATATGCATCTTGTACCCTGGTAAAGGTTACCATTGGAAACTTTTGAAAATGTATATTTGTTGTGGAAGTCCACATCTTAAATCCTTATAAACTGGTATAAAAGATATCGCAAGTGTTGTATAGGATTAATAAAATATAGCACCCTGTTACTTGCCGATCAACTATCCTATCCAGCTCACACACAAGTACCTCCTGAAAAAAGTATCTCTTTTTTGGGAAAGATTTTCAAGAACTTTTTTGAAATTGTGCGTTAAGTTGTGAATTTTCAGAATCAATCGCCAGCGTAAAACCCAAAGCCCTGGTTAGGTGGCCATTCAACTAAGCTACAGCTGGCCTAAAAAAACTGAGTCAGCACTGATTGACTCCTTCTTGGTTGGATTTACATGTTGATGTGCTGAATGAAAGGAGACACAGCTAACCAATTATGTGTTTGGAAACTTTTTTGCTGTGGCTCTATAAATCAACTTTCCTGTCAGATATGACGTGCACGTTTTATATTGCAGTAATGCTGAGTTGAGCAAGTTAGTGGTCTAATTCAGTGTTTTCAATATTCACCTCCTCAGACAACCATCACAGGTGCAATGTAGAAGCGTATGGGGTCTAATGGGGTCACAATATTGTTTGAGCAATCTTGCAAAAATGTTGTGTATTGAATCTTTTGTCAGTAAATATGTCTGTCAGTTGTACGGTTCAATTAACCCCAATCAGTTGGTGGTAGACGTTTATTGAACAATTTTCTCTTTCTTATAGATAAAGAGGCAATTTAGATTCCATCTCTCTCTCTCTCTCTGTTTTATTCTCTGATGCTGAATCAATGCGACACCTCGGGGATGGCACAGTGGAGGGGGTCGTATATGCCAGGCTCGTTTTTCACACTCATTTTTTTTCGGAGGGCGGAGGCTGTGTGTGAAATAATACCCGCTCATTAAGAGTGCGCTGGATCCTGGTTAATTCATCCTGGACTGTCATGGGCTTGTGTACGACCCCCGGGTAACACATAAATCACGCACAGAACCAACCGGTCGACCGGCAAGCTTCATGCCCCTAACGCCGCTGATTTATCAACCAAATTACTGCGAGTCCGCTCGGCCTCAACACTTTGCCGAGGAAATCACCGACTAACCCCTGAGCGAACCGATTTATTGAAAAGCTGTCCCCCTCCACTTCCATCTCCCGCCCTGCCTGCTTTCTGTGTCACTCCACTCATCTCTCACTGACTTAATTAAAATCTATCCCGTTGGCTCGTTGGCATTTATTACAACCACTGGGCTAATGAAACAAAGAACACGACAAAACCAAGACTGCTTTGTGCCTATAAACGTTGATTGCAATGCAACACACTGCCCTCCACACACACACACACACACACACACACACACACACACACACACACACACAGAAACACACACACTGTAGACTACTTATTGGCGTTTCAACAAGGTAGTGCTTATTAAGTGTCTTGCAGCATCTAGACGCACGGAAAAAAAAGGTTTTATTAAAAAAAAAGCAGCTAGGGACTGCAACTAAAAATAAACTATGTACCCATAGTTTCCTCATTGCGTTGAACAAAGTTTGATTGACAGTTTGGGAAATTGAGAAAGATGTTAACTTATTAGTTGTCCAATACTTGTAATTAATTTTGACAGAACTAACATCCTCATAATCACTGACACAATTTGATTTGAAATGTCTTAACAATAAATGTACTGACCAAATAGGCTCAGCGAACAGGTGTCCTTGCAACCTAGACGTGATTCAAATTAAAATGTAAGTACGCCTATGATGGGAAACGTCAACAAGATGACTTGATTTTGTTTTGTTTCACTTGTGACACGGGTTAGTTTAGTGAAAAATCGGACAACAAAGGCGATGCATTGTTGAAATTGTATAATATAAGATAGTTTGATTATATAGGCAAATGGTTTTACAGTGTGCTACCAAATGTCAAACATCTCTCGTTAAAAGTGACTCCTATATAGGATTATGGATTTTCTTTTAGGAGGGTTATAAAACCTTGTCAACGTAGTATAGGCCCGCGTTAAAAATCATTTTCTCAAGTGGCCCCGTCGGGTGTTGCCTGTAAGATGTGTTTTAGAGAGCACATCACCGTCTCATAAGTCAAGTAGTTCTACCAGGGAATCCTTGATGTTTGATGTTGGCTGTGGGCCCAGGTAGTCTGGCGCAAAGGGAACAGACGCCGAAACATAATGACAAAAGCTGCTAATTTACTCCTCTCAGCTGCGTGGCGGAGCATGGTGGAGGGAGTTGGAAAAAGACAGAGTGAGAGAGAGAGCGAGAGAGAGAGAGAGAGAGGGAGAGATGGGGGGGGGGGGGGGGTGCTCCTGTAAATTAGGTTCTTGAAATTACGTTGATAATTAATTGTGCAAATTTGTTTCTATTAAATAAAAATAACACGTATTGAAGAACTCAATTAGCGTTAATTAAGCCTGCTATTCTAATTTGGAAATTGGGTAAGAGAAAACAATGCTGGTCTGGAGCACCCACCCACACAAGCACACGCACGCACGCACACGCACACACACTGCAATCTTTCTGTGATTCTTTCTGTCTTTAGGGCTCTTTCACTCTTCGAGGTTAGGCAGCCATTGGGCTTTCTCTTCTTCCTCTCCTCTACTCTCCTCTCCTCTCCTCTCCTAACCTCTTCTTCTACACTCCTCTTGAGAATTGGAAATGGGGGATGGAGACGGGGAATGTGGAAGGTGTTAAATTAGCTGGCTGATCCGCGCTCATTGCCGCATACACATCCCCCTATTACTGCGCCCCGGCGCCGCTTAATATTCCGGGCATGGCGGGCGCGCCTAGATAGCAGATTTATCAAATGGGAAAATGAATGTATGATGATCAGTTAAATTGAAAATCAGCGCCCGGGTGACAGGCCGCACTGACACCTCGGTAATTAGAAAGAAAAATGATGGCGTCCGAATGCATAATAGAGCAAAAACAATTTACGCTATCCCCCACGCCGTAATGATCGCGCGTTCAAATTGAAAATTTCTCCCAGTTGAAATTGAATTCATAAAGTGTGATGCATGAGCACCACGGCCACACCGGGAGGGCTGCCCGGTCCGAGAGACTCGGCTTGATCGATTGGTCGTTTGCCTTGGTGCCACCAACCCTCCAATACAGCCACCCCCCCCCCCCTCCCTCTCTCGCTCTCTCTCTCTCGCTCTCTCTCTCTCTCTCTCTCTCTCTCCCTCACTCACTCTGAGAGGGGATAGATAGATAGATAGATAGATAGATAGATAGATAGATAGATAGATAGATAGATAGATAGATAGATAGATAGATAGATAGATAGATCTTTTAATAGGCCTGTTCTCTTCAACATTAACAAACTCAGTCATATGGGGAAATTATAATTTAGAAAATTATATTTTTCCATGTAGAGCAAGAGTGGCTTAGTGCTAAGCTATTAAGACAATGACATCATTCACTGAGAAGAAAACTGCCCCGTGTAAATAAAAGCAACGAAAACCACGGAAATTATGTATTCATTTGATAGACAAGGTGATGGGAGTGAGACAATAATCTTTTCAGTAGCCTATTACTTTAATAGGCTGAAGCTACTCGGGCTAATGTATACCATGATGTTGTTTCATAAAGATCATATACTTACAAATTAAATGATGGGCAAGCTATAAACACGTTTAGGTGTGCGTATTGTACATCCCTGATTAGAAAGCCTTAGTATAAAACAGAGGTATCCTGGGTAGTGAGACACTTGAAATTTAAATTTAACTTTATTTAACTCAACAAAATCTCTTAAATTCACGCTGTTGTTCAATGAGTTTTTAGATACCTTTGCCTCTAAGATACAGGCCTATTTTATGTAAAGGAGTTTGCACTATAGTGTAGCTATACACATTTGGTGTGACAGGTATTGTGCAATTTATTTTTGAGTGTTCATAATTTTGTAACAAAATACATTTTAGGCACTTTTGATCATCTTTGCACACACATATACACAACTACACACACACAACTACACACACACAAACCACTATAAGGGCCCAGATGAGGGGAGATCAAACCTATATTTTCTAATTAATCGAACTCTTGAAAGTAACCGAATAAAAGCATTTCTCACAAAAGGGACAAAAAGTAGAAATTTCACACAGCGCGTGCGGAAGGAACGATTTAATGTGATTGTTTCGGTCGAAGGGGACGTTTCCCGAGGCCTTATGGGAAAATAATGTCCTTATGAATTAAATAATAGGGTTATTACTTTCATTGATTTTAGCTGTCTGGGAATTTAGTGTTCAGCTTCGGTCTTAACCCATCCAGCCCTCCCTCTCTCTCTCTCTCTCTCTCTCTCTCTCTCTCTCTCTCTCTCTCCTGCTGTTTTTCACTCGCTTCCACTCTCGCTCCCTCCTCGTCCTCTTCTCTAATTATTTTCCTATAAGCCCCCCGCTTCCTACAGCGCAAATAGCAGAGCCACTGAGCGAAAATTATGTAAATATTATTAAAGGGACTCAGGCACGGAAATTCATTTTAGGTCGGCGCAGCAAAGTAAAGCTCTGTCCCTCGGATCCGCCTCAATTTATTTGCAAATAAAGGCGAGGTGACCGGGAGGGATCAGGGATATTTAGCCGGGCTGTCAACACGGCTCCTCCGTGCACAGGCTCGCTAGAATTAATGGTTTTAATAATTGGGATTTCAATTTCCAGGGAATTGGTGGCGTTTACACTTCATGAGCTAAACACACTTTTCTAAACGGACGTGCGCGCACATCCACCCACCCATCCCACACACGCACGCACACACCAGCACATTTAAAAGGAGTCGCTCATTTGTACCCTCTTCTGTCCCTAAACATCTCTAATTCTCCCGTTGCTAAATTTCTCTTGCCTCTCTATACCTCCCTCTTGCTTTTGTGAGTTAGTCTACAACGGGCCAAATTTTACAAAATTATTAATGCTCTCTCGCTCGCTCTCTCCCATATCTTTATCTCTCCCCCCCTAGGGACGCACAGCCCTATTAGAACAAATGACGAGGGGCCCAGGCGCTTTTGTAAAAAGGCGCAGGCAGGCGGGCGCGCGCCTGTCCTATTATGTGCGACACATGATCAATAGGGCGATAACGCAGCAACATCAATATAAGCGACAGAACAATGAGGGATATCATCGAACATCTATCTTAATATAGCCGACTACAAGGGCCGTCTGACAACCGAGGCAGCTCATGAAAATTCCGCCCCACGAATCTACCACCATCTCATCTTCCTCCTCTCGTTCAATAGCCTATGCACACTCACGCACACACGCGCACATTCACTCACACATGCACGCACGTACACACACACACACACACACACACACACACACACACACACACACACACACACACACACACACACACAGTGCAGCTGGCGGGGCTATTATTTCCCCATTTCAATTTGACACCCCTGCCTTTCATGCTAATTCTATTATTGTAGGAAGTTTATGTGATTCCATATCACTAGAAATCGGTAATGTCTAATAACCCTTTGGGCTGAAAGGGAAAAAAAACTGCCTCCAGACCCGCGGCAGCCAGTGGGAAAAATAATTACTTTCATATCAAAACTCAGCAGGAGGCGCAGGGTCCTATAGCCCGCGGCCGCTAACCTCATTCCAGCTCGGCCTTTCAAATGAATAAATTTGTTAAAGCAATAAATACAAACAGCCAGATGGACTTGAGCCCCAGCTCCAGCTCACTACATAGAGAAAGAGGGATTTATCTGCTGTAAAACGACAAACTAGAGCCGCCATGATCCAAGATTCTACCACACAGCAACCTCCTCTTTTCCTCAATATGGCCCTAGAAAGACAGTGATTCCATTTAAACAATAACTTTATTTATCAAAATGTTTACATATAAATATTGTTTTCTTGTTTTTACAATATCTGAGGGTTTTTGTTGTGTGTAAGATGTTCATATTAGCCTAGTTTTCATTACAAGTTGGTCACCATCAAAAAAGAGAAAGAACCTGCTTCTAAAGGTCTAGGCCTATAGCCCAAATATAAAGATAGCCACAGCTTTTGGGCCATCTGGATTGATCAGACACTGTGATTAAAAAATAGATGAGAATCGAGTCTCCTGATTCCTGATATGTTTTAGAGTGTCTCAGCAGAGCTTTGGGAATGTTTGAATAGTCTGAGCGGTGTTCCTGGTCCTTCTTTGTTTATGTTTGCTCCTTGCAAGTGTTAGTCCATATCGACATCCTCTCCATCTGTTCCGGGTGTTGCTTGACAGTCTGTGTTTGTCTCGAGACACTCAGAGAGGTCCGGAGATGCTAGCTCCTTCTCTTTTGCACAGAGCTCGGCCGCTTGGCAGCCATTAGTGGCTGCTTCCACTTGTACTTTAAAACTCCTCTCCTCGTTACTGTCACTGGACTGGGTTGTGGTCATTCTCACCAGAGTTGTTTGAACCACATTGTTGTGTGGTGGGGAAACAGGGAATCTTCCATTACTACAGTTACCACACTCCTCCATTTCTGTTCCGTCCACCCTATTGCTAATGTGATTGTGGTCATGATGCTTATTAGGCTCCATCTGATCCGAATTTGAGTTAGGCCTGCTGACACTGACAAAGCTCGAGAGGCCAGAGGAAGCAGGACTCCCTTCGCTTGGCACACACCTTTGTCCCAGGTTGAGTCTGCTAATGTTGTTGTCCTGGCAAGGTGTGGCCTTCAGGGCTGTTTGGGGCACTAGGAAGCCCAAGGGCTGATGGGTAATAGGGTAAAGCAAGAAGTGACCTTTTCCCACCAGCGTCCTCTGATTGGGCAGTGAGGGGAAGTCCAGTTGGGATTTCCGTCTCGGAGTGGCGTCAGAGAGGAGGCTCTCCACACTGAAAGGATTCCGTTTCTGCAGGGCAGAGGTCCTCGGGCCGCCAAGGCCGGAGCTGTGCGTGCTGCCTGGAGAGACCTGATCTGAGTCTCCTGTGGTTCTTTGGTTTTGGTGGTTTTGAAGTTGGCTGAAGTCGTGTCGCGTTTGGTCACAGCTGGATTCAGTTTGGTGTCCTCCTCCACCCTTCGTTGCTGCCAGTTCCACGTGAATAGTCCCATTAATGCTTGAAGACTGCTGCTCACTGTCAGTGAACTGGGATACCCCACTGTCACTATCTGAACCTCCAGGTGTGTGGAAGTTGTCACTGGTGAGGAGTTTGTTCTGCGACTTCAGTAGCTTCCGCTCCTGTTTCCGTTTCTTCTTTTCTGCCCGCTCATGCTCCCTGCGTGCAATCTCCTCAGGGTCCATGGGCTCACCGCTGCATGTGGTCGGGTGGGAGTTGTGAGCAGGTCGTCCTGGCCCTTTCTTTGTGTTCTCCTTTTTTCTCCATTTAGCACGTCGGTTTTGGAACCAAACCTACACACACACACACACACACACACACACACACACATAAACATACACACATGCACACAGGTGGAAAATTGGCACATGATTTGAATCTTGTTGAAAGTCTCAATGCTAAAACACTGTCTTGCATATTTGTAGGGCCTATAATTTGTGCAAAACATCCTTTCATTTAATGATGCACATAGGCTAGATGGCCACTAAAATAGTATGCTACTTTACATATTATGGTAGAGTGTGTTTCTAAACTACAACAGACACCTGCATGACAATACTGACAAAATCAATTTCAAAGTTATTATCAGATCAATACTGCCAGATTGTCTCCAAATCTAAACTGGACTCACCACTGGGAAACAAGGCCCTAACCCCTGAAACAAATCCAATCTCTCTCGTCTCTCTTTCCCTCTCCCTGCCTTTATTTAGTAGCAGATTTAAACTTCTAAAGAGTACACTAGGCTAATAGGTCACAACCATGGACCAACAGATGCACAGATGCGCCAGTTTTAATTGCCAATTGAGTCTGTGTAATAGGCAATTCTCCCAATCACGTTTAATTCTACCGTAGCTAAATCAGGCATATCCTCTCTCAATTTAGTCTTTCGCATCCAGCCTCCTGCTCATACGGGCTAAACACTTGCACGGGAAATGTCGACTCTCCTCCTTCCGCACCGAGCCAAAAGACAGAGACTCCCCCGCCTGAGAGCTCTCACCGCCCGGCCTCAAGGCGCGCACTGGGCCGCATGTTCGGCGCTGATAACGCCGGGAGTTTAGCATGCAGAAGTAGGATCCGCGAACCTCGCATAATAACGATGGGACACCAACATCATGTGCGACAATGGTGCTTCTTATGAATTGTTAACGTTGGGTATATCTTTCCTTCACAAACCTGGTGATAAAGGAGCGCTAAGCAGCTTGAGGGAAGCATAATCTGAGGTTTAGGAGCGAAATCCCCAAACAAGATACAGGGACGGCAAGCTCTCCTTCTTTCCTCCTTTCACTCTATCCAGCCATGCATGCGAGTTTTATATAGCAGATTTTTTTTTAAATAAATTAAATTAAAATACATAAAATAAAACGAATAAAATATTTTTTAAAAATACTGATACAACTAGAGAGTAAACACACAACGTTACGCATTTAGGAAAGCATGAATAGGAATAAGGCTAAAGCAACATCTTTCATTATTATTAAAATTATTGTCATAATAATAATAAGTATTGTTATTATTATTGTTATTATTATCATTGCTATTATTATAAATAATATTATTATTATTATTAATATTATTATGCCAGAGAGGGGAGGTGTCCTTGTCAATGTTTAGCCAATGTTTCTTTTAGGTTTACTTTAGATTGATCATTTAGATTGCACTCTCTTTGTGTCCTATACGAAAATGTACAATGTCACAAGGGAATTGTGCTACAATGAGTCCCGTAACAAATTATTATGTTTTGCTCCTTGCAAGTATTTGTTCATATCAACAGCCTCGCCATCTCTTCCGGGTTTTATATAGGTCTGTTTCTCTATCATTATTAATATAAATATTAATATGAATTATCATAATTGGTTGTACTGCTAATACTACTAATAATAATAGCCTACTCTTATCATTTCGCATTTTCATTATCACTTAGTGTCTTCTTCCATTAATTTTAGTATAGTATTATAGTATTTATTATAGTTTATTATAGTATAGAATTATAGACTCTAAATAATAATAGTAGTAGTAGTAATAGTAATAATAAACAAATAATAATATTAATGATTAATGATAATAAAAATAATATTACACAATCATTGAATATTAATATTAGAATAATTTAATTAGAATTGAGAAACTGAAGACAGGAGGAAAGGACTATTTGCCATTTTCATCCTTCGGTTTGCTCAGTAAATAGCCATGTTTTTATTAACCCATAAATCAATAGGTTGCCCCATGCATAATTCAAAAGAGACCCTTTATTGATGCTTTGATAATTGACAAATAGCTATCTCGGTATGGGGTAGGCCTTCACGGACCTCACAAAACAAATGCCCCTCTGTGGTAGACTGCCAATCCCGTAAAACAGAATATTTTGTGGATTTTGCTAGGATGAGATGAGGAGTAATGTTCAAAGGGAAAAAAATCAGGAAAATAGCTAAACACTACTCGGCAAATAGCCAAATCACTGAAGAGATGAATTAATTGATGCTTCGCAATATTTTACTTGTTTTTCTAGGTCTTTACCTGAACCCTCGACTCCACGAGGTCAAGCCTGAGGGCGAGCGCCTCCCGCATGAACACATCCGGATAGTGACTCTCGTTGAAAGCCTTCTCAAGCTCCTCGAGCTGCCACCCGGTGAAATTCGTCCTCGTGCGTCTTCGTTTACAGCCAGGGCTGTCTTTATCCGGCTCCCCAGAATCTACAGAGGCGTGTACGTGTGTGTGTGTGTGTGTGTGTGTGTGTGTGTGTGTGTGTGTGTGTGTGTGTGTGTGTGTGTGTGTGTGTGTGTGTGTGTGTGCGTGTGCGTGTGTGTGTGTGTGTGTGGGAGAAAGAGAGAGAAGCTGTCAATGACATGTGTATGGGCGATTCATTCTACAACAACATGGTCAGGGGCCAAGACTGAGGCAGAATATGCTCATGAAAGGGCAGCATCAATTTAGTGTTGAATTGCTGAGTTCGACCATTGGTTACAAACAAGTTTTAGTCGTGAATGCTGGTAAATAACGCCACTAAATCTAAGGCTATAAGCGATATGAGATAGCTACATGATAATTGTTAAATTCACCGACCAATATTTTGACCAAGAAATAGATAAAAAGCGTTACCATCTATTGATGACAAGATGTGTTACCGTTATTTTAACCAGTACAGCCTGCAGTAGTTGTCAAGTTAAAGAATGAGCATGCACCTAAACTAAAAAAAACTTTTTTCTAATTCGCCAAGCCCAAAACTTTGGAACAACGTGGTTTTCTTTGCAGACTGACTCTTTCCTTAAAATCTATCCCCATGGGCTTTAACAAAGTCAGCTAATACTCTGATTTCGGCCGAAATAAGTCAATTGAAATGGCCATTATTTTATTTGCTGTAATACATGATTGCATTCATCACACCACAAATATATGCCCATAGTAGATCTATATATGAGACATAATAAAGACCCAGGCTAAAATAGGCCTACCTGAGAGTTTGTACTGATGACCGTCGGATGAGAGGAGCTGGTTGGAGCTGACCACCGAGGCCGAGCAGGAACCGTTAAGTAATCCGTCTATAGAGAAGGGGACGGCGGACGCGGACTGCAGCTGATGGCCGCTGGCGAGCTCGTAGACGTGGTGGTGGTGGTGGTGATGAGGGCCAAGGGGGTAAGGGAAGCCGACCAGCCCGCCCAAGGAGCCTCCGAACTGGGCGTGAGGATGCTCGAGTAACCGGCTGTCCATGCTCGCCCGGGCTGCGGCGCGGCCGAAGTGAAGATGCAGAGGGAGGGAGTGTGGCTGAACATGCAGTCAAAAAGTAAGAGAGAGGAGGAAGAAGCGATGAGGAGGAGGTGAAGATGGAGGGGGAGAGAAGGGAACCCAAACACCGTCTTCCGCGGTCACCGTAGTCTGTAGTGAAGCGGCGGAGACCAGGCTACGAGGGGTTTTTTACGTTTACGGTCCTGCCGAGATGTCAACCCTGCTCTTTCTCTCGGCGAGCCAGCTCATTAGGACTCCTCCATCTGCTCGCGGGACCAATAAGAAACGTTAATCGCCCACTGACGTCAGAGGCGCGGTTAATGTAGAAACGGAAGACAGAGAGAGAGAGAGAGAGAGAGAGAGAGTGTGTGTGAGAGAGAGAGAGAGAGAATGTGTTTTTCCAGATCGATCGCTAATTACACCTGGCGTTGTCCTTTAATTCAGCCCTGTCAAAACAATGAGGGCGAGGCTAAACTGGGTGCGTGGAAATAACCAAGTGATTGATAGGCCTACTCCATTAAATTCGCAGGAACATAGTACGTTTTCTTTTGTTGTCTTTTTTCTGTTTTTTTTTCCTCGTGAGAAAACACACATTTTTCGTAACTTATAAGACAACGTCTCTTTGCCTCTCTCTCTCTCTCTCTCTCTCTCTCTCTCTGTATGTGTGTGTGAGTGTGTGTAAGTGATGTTTTACAGGGGCATTGAGAGCCAGATTGATCCAATAACAGCGCCTTTTTCATCCCCCTTTCCTGAGCTGTCACATCGAATTTTAAACTACAAGCCTTGCTCCATCTCCCGGGCACAAGCACCCCCCCCACCCCCCACCCCCGCACCGTCCCCATCCGCATCCAATGTGTTAAGTCGTCCTACCGAAGCCAAACTTCCGCATCATTATGCCGATTTCTCACCTGAACAACTTACACTGATGTTTAGTTGCATGTAGATGATGAGCGAAGTGGGTTAAATATTCTACTGGCCAAGAATTCACAGTTCGACTTCACAGGCTCCTTTTGAAACGCAACCTTAACTGTGCAAGTGTCATTATGGCAGTGCTGGTTGTCCATGCACGTTAGGTCTGTTTATGATGACCCTCTTCCCCTCCCAGAAGTCTAAGCAGGGATCCTTTGTAACTACACTGTAACTATTGGAGTTTTTTTATAAAGTACTCAGGGCCACACATAAGCAATGTAGATACCTTTATGTGTAATGCTTTTCAACTTTAAACTCCTGTTCTTTGTACAGTAAAATTCACAGTAGGGGGTGGTAGAGAGCAGTGCAATTCAATTTTAAACTAATAGGCCTAATACGCGAAATTGGTTATGAAAATTTCTGAACGTTTTAATTTTGCTAAATGGAAAAGTCCTCTGGTGCACAGGAAATTATGTGTTTTACATTTCCAGCAGGTAACAACATCAGTTTATTTGTAATAAACGGAAGAAAACCTTGGTAGTTAGCATGACTAGCATGACCAGACAAAGAAAAGACCGATATATACTCAAACTTCATCAAAAGAAAATCCAAGGTTTAGGACATCACAGTATACAACACTGTTTGTTTGACAACTGATCTCTGGGAAGCGCAGTGCAAAAATACTACAGTAATGACCGCTTGTCACCAAAGATGTCGCCGAAATAACAAATCTTGTTGATTGTCACTTTAAAAATGTACATTGCAAGTGTTGCTCACTATCCCTTATTCTCTTCCATCTTTAACAGAAGCGTCCTGGAAGATCAGCTTCTGGACAGCATGACCAGATATGTCCCTGCCTGTGATCAACATCGGCTATAGCTTATGAGGCTAGCAGGTTTATAGACCATTTATGTACAGTCATGCTTGACAGTTTGTGAACCCCTTGTGGAATTACAGAAATTTTGAGTTTTTACCATGTAATCCTTATTTAATCAAAATGAGCCCTTCTTAACTGGAATAAAGGATCTTTATTCAACAATTTCATGTTTTTTTAGAGGAATGCATGTGCATGCAGTAAAATGAAAACAGTTTAAAAGAAATTAGTGCAGGTGCAAAACTAAGCAAACCTCCTTTACATTAGTCCAAGATCAAGTGGGTAAGTAGAATCAGGTGGGTAAATAACTGGGTGTGAAGTTAGCCAATAAAGTGGCATTTCAATAAAGACAGGTGGGGACCCTGGTCAGTTTGGTGTTACCCATGCAGGTGAAAGAAAAATACTATGTTGCAATCTAAGGAGACCTCAGAGGACCTCAGGAAGTGAGACAGTCCACTGTGAGACAAATAATATACAAATGGAGAGCATTTAACATGACAGCCTAGAAGTGAATGTCCTAAAAAATAGAACCCAAGAATAACAGCCAGAGATCTACAAGCCTCCATTGCTGCATCTGTTGTTATTGTGCATCCGTCAACAATAAGAAAGACACTCAATAGAAATGGTGTTCATGCAAGGGTAGCCGGGAAGAAGCCTCTACTGACTAAAAAGAACAAAGCTGCCCGTCTTAAGTTTGCCAGAGACGACCTGGACAAACCTAAAGATTTCTGGAAGCCTCTGGACAGATGAGTCCAAAATTGTTTGGTGACAACCCAAAATCACCCTATCCATACGGTCAAGCATGGTGGTGGGAGTGCCATGGTCTTGTACTGTTTTTCTTCCTCTGGACCTGGATGGCTCAACATCATTAAGGGAACCGTGAATTCTAAGGGATACCAGAGAATTCATGAACACAACGTCAGGCCATAAGTCCAAGAGCTAAAGCTGGGCTGAAAGTGACTGTTCAACAAGACGAGGATCCTAAGCATTCAAGCACATCTACTAAAGAATGGCTTAGGAAGAGATTTCTTGAATTGGCCAAGCCAAAGTCTCGACCTAAATTCATTTGGACCTGAAGTGACTGTTCATAGGAGACCTCAAACCTCACTGAGTTGGTGAGTTGGTGTAAGGAGGAATGGGTGAAAATCCCTCTAGGAAGATGCCAGAGACTGATCAGTGGCTATAGGAGACGTTGAAGTCTGTCACATTGAGAAGTAATGGAGTGATGTTTTTGTAAAATTAGTTTTTGTTAAATAAACAAGTTTTGTCAATAAACAATCAAAGTATATCATATTTGTTTGTGCATGTTCTGCATTTGGGATATCTTCAGTAAGATTCCAGGTTTAGGGTTCACAAACCTTCAAACATGACTGTATGAATATATATGAAAAAACATGCTGGCATACAGACGTGAACACAAAATATCTATGTGGACTTATTAAGGATGTATTATCCATAAATGAATTGCATAGACATGTCTTTGAAGTGTAAAGGGTTTCAAAATTGTTCTTCAAGTGGGCTTATTTCAGTAGTGTTCAGTATAGGGAGCGGATATGTGGCCACATGTGGCCACATATCCGCATCCACATGAGTGCTCTACCTTTTTTGTACAGCTGTTCAAGACACTTCAGGTGGAAAACATTGAAACTCTTCAGAAAGGCATTGTGCCTTTCCATTGAAATGAAATGATGCCGAATGATGAATGATGAGTCAAATGTTTTGCTCACACCACTGAAGTGCTACTTCCCAACACTTCCCAGTTCCTTGCCAGTGTTTTTCTGCCAGAAAAAATATAAATATATGCCATGCCACCTAACTATAAGGTTAGAAACATTTTCCTAGAAACTGCCTAGAAACATTTTTAAATATGAAGGGACAGTTTTGGAAAAGACGGTTCTTAGGGTTCTTGCAGGTAATTGAATAAAATATGATAACATGCTCACCCTTAATTTGTGTTAGTTTAGTTTTTTCAGAATTATTCTATGTGTGACAGTGCAGTCTCAGAGGCTAGCTAATAATGCCGGTGAGAATAAATAATAATAAATAATAAAATAAAAATAATAATAATAATAAAACACAAACAAAAAGGAGTTAGTGGGCCATAGTGGTTTTAAGTCCACTATCATTATTGCGCCAAGAAATCTTGCAACAACCGATCATCCTGTGTGGCTTAGTTGGTTAGTGTATCAAGTAGAGCAACCATGAAATTGGAATCATACTGTTTCCCCCAGTTCTGATGCATACAATACACAGTATGAGAAAAAGTAATTATTTTCCATTCTTATATGTAATAACCTCTGAGAAAGGATTCAAAATTGCACCCATACAGGGACAAGCTGAAGAACCATTAAAGGTGCTTAGTATAACCTTGTTTAATTTAGAGTGTAGGGTCATATGGACTAAGAAAGTGCTTTATTAACAAGGTGGCTGCCTACATGGAACCTGTAGGCCTACAGGTTATGGGGATAACAGAAAGAGATTTTTCTTTGGGAAACCTTTAAAGGCTGTTTGTTATAACAATTCCAAGTGTACTGATTGTATGTTTACTTGAATTTACTTATGACATGAAGTCAATAAACACAAAATGCTGCTATTTTGTTTCATCTACAATATACACTCTTGTTAAAAATGGTGCCAGATAGAACCCTTGTAATTGTTTTAAACAAAGCATGGTTTAGACAAAACACTGATGTAGATCCCTTTGAGAACAAACAAACAAACCGTTCAAATGCAGGTGCAGCAAAGCATTTGAAATAATGATTTAAAAAAAGGGTTCTGACCGGAAAACATACAGGTCTACCTTGACATTGTGACATTTAGTTGGTTATTGTTTTCTTCCAGACTCTTATAATGTGAGTAAAACATTATACTATTAATGACTACAGGTACAGGTAGCAGCAAGCTTCCAATGAGCAATGAGCAAAAACCATTTAAGGGAAATTGAAGCACAAATGTAGAACATTTGACCAATATGTGACAAGTCTGGTGGAGAAAAAAAGGTAACTACAATAACAATTTTAAGTTACGTTATCCAGTAGTGGGTAGTGCAAGGAGAAATTGCACTTGATTTTTAGTGTGTATGGGAAAATATAAAGGGTTATGAAATTTGCAATCATGACATAGGCCAGAAGCAACTGGGTGTCCAGGTGGACATCTATGGAGGGGGGGTGTAGAGATTATACATATAAATTGTAAACGGTGTCGGAGGGGCCAAATCTTGCCTGAGGCGGTGACTGCTTCATTTTGTGTTAAATTTCTTGACAGAAAGCCACCCGCGTGCTGGTGAATACTGAATGGTAATCAGAGCTGGTTGAATAAGTGCCCCCCCCCCCCTCCTCCCTCTTCCATTACTGTGAATTAATTCGACTTTATTTATCCAATTTCTAGAGCTGACAGAATGTTAATTTGAGTTGAGATTTCTCTCTGCTGTTCTGCGTGTGACCCCGTAGCCCTGGGATTGGCGTGTTGTAATAACCTGAATCTTTCACCAGAAGCTCCGATAATTGTTACCTTATTAGCATGTAAATTGTTTAATTAATATTATTATGAAGAACCATATAATCCCTCCGTTACTTGACCCCAAGTCCACACACGAGCAGGCTTTCTGCATTTCAATGTCTAGTTTTTAAATCGACTCTTTAATGTTCCCTGGTCGTTTGGCTGTTTTAAACCCCTTTCCCCCAATCTTAGTGCAACTTTGAACGGCTTGAGAGGCGCTTTTGATGTCACCCCGTCTCTTTTAATATCTCTCTCTCACTTGCTCTCTCCTATTTCTTTTTTATTTCTTCGCTCCTCTTTCTGATGTCTATTTATTTTCCGTCTGCCATTTTTTGAACATCAAAATCCAATGCCTTCTTGTCATTTGCTTATAAAAGCGTTTTTTTATAAAGGCCCCCCTCTGCTCTCCCAGCCGCTGTGCGAGCCAAACACACAGCTCGATGAAAAGCAGCCCTTGACATGCGGTCCTGGGAGACCGCAGCATTTAAATTCGTTTTTCTTCCTTCCTCCTCCTTTTTTTTCCTGGGCACGAGTGACATTGTCAGATGCTAGCTTTAATTAACTTGATAATAAGATGTGCGCGACTACAGGGGTTCAGCTTGCCGCCCCCACCTCCTCCGTTTTTCTCTCTCTCTCTCTCGCTCTCTCTCTTTCTGTGCGTGTGTCCAAACATCAACAATCATACTCATTCTTGGAAAAAGTCCTAAAACGCGTGTCCTCACTCAGGTGGATTGTAAAAGAAGACGTGAGGTGCCCTTTCTTTCTTAGAAACTTAATAAGAGCAAATAAGTGAGGGGAAGGCTGAAGAGTTGATGGCACAAGAATTGAAAAGATTAATGTCTTTAACTTTCTCTTTTCACTTACTTACTACTCAAAATTGTTGCAATAGCATTCCCCAAATCAGTGATCAAAGAGATAATACATGTGGGTCCCCAAATAAAGAACAGACATTCTTTAAACTACTGCCAATAAAATAAAAAATTGAAATACAAAATCATTAGTATTGGTCAAAATCTCAATATCTATGGTAGTATCTATCACTACAATACAACCGTTCAACATCATGGAACAAAAAACATGACTTTTAGTTCTGAATCCATGACATTACCCCAAATGGCATGAAGGGGGCGCTATAGTTAAGGATCACTTTTTAAAAGTTTGAATCCTGCAAATGATGAGGGGGACTGGGGACGATAGGGAGTTGAAGGGGAGAGCCCATGCTCCTTTACAGCAGCAACACATTTTAATTTTCTATTTCGGCAGAGTGGGTCCATTGTGGATCACTGATTTCTCAACATGAGCACTGAGTTGGGTGGGTTTGAAATTGCTTGCAAATGGGTCAGGTGGGTGTGGATCCAGGTCATATGACCAATCCATACATCAATACTAACTTGGTCACTTTTGTGATGAGACTAGATCTTAGGTTCTACTGTAGAAATCAATCAAGATCTATAGTTCTAGTGCTCAGGTTCCACGCTAGAGTTCCTATGCAGTGAAATAGCCCAAAAGCTGTTTCCTTCAGTATGCAGTCTGATGAGCTAACAATGCATTTATTGCAATTTGGAACTGGGAAGTCTACCACCCAATCAAAAAGTCAAAATAGTTCAGGTATTACCAACATAATGTTTGGTGTCATCACATAAGAGTAAAGCAAGAAAGAAAAAAAGATTGCTTAAACAACTACACCAACTTTTGGGGAAATTGTCTCGTCGGTCAACTTACTTTTTATATGTTACAATAGGAGCAGCACCATCAAATGAATCTCTTGTGTCTGGTAGATATTTCTGTCCTGTGCACATGCTAACGTGTTAGCATACAGTAAGAGTCCGTAGGCAACTAACATATGAGATGTCTTAGTAATCCAGAGTTGGTGTTGTTTTTTTATTGTCAATCCTCTCGTCACATAAAGGTTAAGTTGACCAACAGAGTTGGTGTAGTCCTTTAAGACGACTTGATATTAAAACACTGTTGAGGGTGTGAATTATCATTATTGTAGGGCTGTAGGATAAAAAGTACTTTACTAGCTATGTGAGCTGCTACCTTCAATATGCTAGCACTAGCCTAGCCCCTGTGTGCACTGTCCCCGTAGAATGGCTTGGGGGCTCCCTTTGGTGCTAGCTGCTCGTCATCTACCAGTCATGACCTACATCATGATGACTAGTATACCAAGGTCATTAGAAATGTGCAAGTTGTTGTTGGCCAGGGAAGTCCTGACAATTGGTAAGCAAAAACACAGTCAAATAAATAAATATTGCACATATAAACACAAGACTGCTCAGCTACCTCTATCTTGTTGTAATTAAGATATTCACTGGAGAAAACTATTTTTTGCAAATTTAGCCTAGAAAACAGGTTTGTTCCAGCTGAAGATTCATGCAGTGTGTGGACTTTGGTGTTCACCCCCATGTATTAATGAAGGGTATTTACAATCACCAAAGTTATTATAAGAAATTCTATGGAGAAAGGAGAAAGTTATGGTTAATTCCACAGACTATGAATCTTTATTCAAGCAACATGACTTTAAGCTTTGGTTGTTGGAATCCAACTTGAGTGATTCTGAACCAGTGAAGGTAAAATATAATGAACCTTTGTTCTTCTTCTTCTAGCTGGTTCTGCAAATTTCTAAGCTGGAATGTTTGAATGAAAATTTAAAAAATAAAAAATAAAATCACTTTTAAATCACAGTTACACTCGCAACCAATCATTTCCGTTCCTTCTCATGATTCTAACCAAAGCCATTTTGAACTTGTAACTATTTAGCCAATTTGAGCCAAGGTCAGGCCAGGAAACAGAGTGGTTAAGGTTAGGATTAGTGTTTGTTAGTAGGTAATCATTAGAAAAGGGTACTTTACAAAAAGGAGAGAGGGCAGCTCATTCTCCTAATCATTTTTTCTTTATTGTGACAGATGGTAAGAAAACTGAGAGCGATAGGGAAGGTTTTCAATCAGGGGCAGCAGGTCGGAACACTTCATCATCACTGAGCACAAGAAAGGTTAGGCTTAGGCAAGAACAAGCTGGTTACTGTTAGGGTTAAAGCCAGCATGAAAACCTTTACACGCACACACGCAAACACACAAACACACACACTGCTGAATCTAGTCTGTAATCTCCCCTCATCTATCTACCTATTTTTCCGGACTGGACTTCTTCTCACGTCTTCCTTGTTCTTCCATCTTCCACTGCAACTCCTGAATATTTCCAGAATCTCCCCTGGACCCTTTAACCCAAGAATCTTTACAATACACTCTTAAGTACCTCAGCATCATGTACATAAAATAAGACTGCTTTTTGAACCACAGAGCCCTCAATATTCCCCTTGAGAGAAGGAATCAAGTCATATTTATTTTTAATTAGCAAAGAAAGGTGAGGCAGTGGATGGTTAATTACTCAATTAGTGTATGCGCGTTAATTTTTAACTATCTAAATTAAGTCACTCATTATTTAGTCTATTGGTTGATGATTAAGAGTCGGGTAATCTAAATTAATTGTTGGGAGGTGATTTTGATCCTGTGTGCTTTGTGCAGCCTAAAACCAGGAAACTAGATGCGATTCCAATTAGGGTTGAAGGGATTTTACGTATTGATGTTTTGATTTTTCCACAATCCTTTTTCGTGACACATAATGGAAGCTTTGATAGTTTAGAGGAGGAAAGAAACCATTTCCCTCTGATCCTGCGACTGTGCTCGCTCCCTCTATAATCCAGTGCAATTAGAAACTTTTCCTTCCATCTAATTATCAGCATAATTGTGCCGCTGACAGAATATAATGGGCGGGAGAGGCAAATTGTGATTGATTTGAAGTTTTCTTCTTTAATTCACCTCGTGTTTGATAGAAAGATGAAACATAATTCCATTCAAATTATTTTAGTCAGTCCTGACAATCTAATGCCCCGTAAAACTCTTTCTCTGCGTGTATTTAGAGGGGAATATAAAATGAGAACGGGACGCAACGATAGCCAAACTTCTATTAGAGCAATCATTTCATTTCAATTAAAAGTGACTTATCACCTTTTGCTAAAACGTGCTTAATATGCCAAAAATTATCAATGCTTGAAGGAGTCCAAACTGCCAGTTTAATTGTCAGGGAATCGGATCTCTCTCTCTCTCTCTCTCTCTCTCTCGCTCGCTCTCTCGCTCTCTCTCTCTCTCTAGTACTCCTTGGCTGTCTTGGCATGAGCCGCACTAAAATAGACCTAATTTACCCCCCCCCACACACACACACACACCACCACCCCCCAGCCCCCCTCACACGCCCCCAGGGAAATCCGCTATGCAGATTAACATTTTCAAAATATAGTAATGATATAATTTGAGAAATTGTAACGCCAATTTGTGCGCAGCCTTTGTACTCGAATTATTTGCATACATTTTACCGGTCCAATCCATATTCTCTCCTCCCGTTGATCATCTCGAGCGTGAGTGAGTTGGACGTGTGTGTGTGGTGTGTGTGTGTGGGGGGGGGGGGTAAGCAAATGTTCAGATCTGACGGGCAGGGAGGAAGAATGGATCAGCCTATAGGTCTATTCGGCCACTGGCTGGCTACTGGAGCCCAACAAAACCATCTGCCAGTAGTGAGCCGGTGGAGGGATGGAAGGAAGCAGGAACAGCCCCCCCTGAGGCCCGCTTAAACCCATTCTGTAAACGAGGAAAGATGTTTTAATTAGGAACCAACTTAACGCGCATCTCATTTAAATCACTTTAATGAACAGCTAAGTCAGAGTGGCCTGTGTGGGACTGAAATCAAAGAGCTGCTACAAGGACCTATCTAAAATAAAGGTGGTTCTTTTTGTTGTGCTATGTGGTACCTTTTTCCCCCTCTGGTCTCATCAAGTTCATCTCCTAACCCTTACTTTTCAATTTACAAGTTGCAATCCATTGTACTTACCTAGTGGCTCCTATTGACTCCCAAGGCACCTAAAACACAGTCTGCATGAGTAGTCCGATAAAGTAAATACTGTTGTTGCTATTATTAAACATTGTTACTGAGTGAGTCTGCACCAATTCTATATTAACATTTGAATTACTCAAGTAGGCTTTTCAATTTTGGAGTTGGGCCACGTGGGCCTAAACATCATTATCCTCTTTACAATAACCTGAATCAGATCTCAGCCCACCTATGAGAAACCTAGCATATATGCCTATAGCATATATTGGGATGAGGCATGTGTACTTATATACTTTTGCTAATTTTCCCCAATATTAAGAATAATCTGTTGATTCATGTCTGCATGATTGTCCCTAAATGTGATATGAAATATTCTAAATAGGACCTCTATACCAGGATATTGGCTTTTATTCTGACACGTGTAAATGCAGCCCTTGTGTTTAGAGAGAAGCAGGGCTACCAGCAGTTAAACAAATACACAGATTTGTTTGGCAAATAAGCTATTTACACCATGTGTGATAAGATTGGCAGCATTTCGCCTCAGTTTGTCCAGTATTTATTGAGTTTGATTGAATTGAATTTCTACTCACAAGTATCACAAACGTAGGTGAAAATGGCACAACTGATGCCATATCAATGTTTGTACAAATTCTGGAGACAATTTTCTAGCAATTATAAAACTGCAAAGTGAAAACAATAGTAGGTTGATATTTTGACTATGTACTTACTAAGGTTTCAAAGTGCTTCCGGATTATACTCTATCAGCTGAACTGTTATATTTTCCCTTTGATATGTCTTTATTACAGACATTTATTTAATGAAGGGTTCCTGAAAGAAGAGCTTCCACTTACCTGGGCTCCTCTCACCACCCTGTTCTGAACAGGAACCTCTGTGCTGGTGAGGTTCTTGTTCTGGGTCTGTTTTCAAAGACTTGTGTGGTAGTGGACCATCAAGAGAATCACAGTGGAAAGTGTTTTAAACTGAACCCTGTGTTAATGTGTCAATGAATCCTATACACACACACACACACACACACACACATACACACACACACAGTAAATCACAGTTAATACAGAAACTTATCATTTGAAAAAGGTTTCAGGCAGAACTTTTTGTTCTTTAAAGATCCTTTGGGATCTTGGGATCTTTAAGGTGTTACAAGGAACCATATCATTTTAATTTCATCATTGTAATTTTAATAAAACAAGA
>JAXDDW010000119.1:0-167500 GCA_034670385.1 Hoplostethus mediterraneus | reverse complement strand
TGTGAATACATGGCAAACTCTCACCTGTGTCCCAAAACCTCTCCGAGGTCGTCTTTTGACCTCCTCCACCAGATGTTGGCAGTCAGTCATGTAGTAGACCTCCAGCGCCACCCTCTGGTGAATCAGACACCATGCAGCTACCACCGGACCAAAAAGTCCTCGGTGCCAGTCTGTCTCTCACTCGCCCTCTCCCAACATGATGAATGATGAACATGATGACAACCTCTAGGGAAATTAAATCTGTGAGGACATAAGAGGCGAGGACTCAGAAATTATTTAATTAATTAACTATTGACGGTTTTCTGTTTCTAAGCTTCAATTTTATTACCTTGTAACACTTGTGCTTTAATAAAGTCCACTTACTTACTTACTTACTTCTAGTGTTGCATTTATGAGCATCAGAGCAATATCCTACTTGATTTGAACTTGAACTGAGTGTAACTGATGTTAGATTAGATGGCAGATAACCTGTTTGAAACTTTTGGCCACAAGAGGTAGGAATGATTTAATCTATGGAAAACAAAGAGTAACTCTATTTTGTGCCATTTGTAATTTCCAAATCTTGGTCTTTGAAGCTGATGATCAAATAACAGAGCAGTAATCAAGATGACATAACACCAAGGTCTGCAGCACATGGCGAAGCATACCTGTATATAGGACATGGCAGATAAGAGGCACACCAGGTCACCATACGGGGGTGGGAGGTGTTGTAGTTCAGTTTAGTCATCTTCCTCCCTCCCTCCCAGGTTCAGCCCTAAAACAGAGACATTTTCCACCAGTTTGTTTATCCTGACTGCATCCTTGGCCTTGATGCTGTCTCCCCAGCGCCACACAAAGCAGTACACTGGCCACAACTGATCTGAACATGCAGAGTTGTCTGTTTCCTACACTGAAACTAGATACCTGAGCCTCCTCAAGAACAACAGTCTGGGGGCGTCCTGGTGGCTCAGTGGTCTAATGCACATCTTGATAGTTCAGCTGGTTGACTGATTTCCATTTGATCCTCAGCTTCTATGTCTGAAGGTCTTATACAAGGTGATTCATAACAGAATAGTCCAAATTTCGACACTAACTTACACGTGGGTGTCATCCACATCGGGGTACAAAAAGGGGCTTGGCACATAAGGGAGCTTAAATTCCAGCACTGCACGAATCATCGCTCTCTGCATGGCTTTAGTTGGTGTCAGATTTAGACTCTGAGCACACGTTCAGCTTAAGGATGGGTGGAGTAGCCTTCCTGCCTCCCTGATGAGTTATTATTGGTTCGTTAATTGCTTCTACTATGATGATGGTAAGAATTAGGCAACAAATTTAGGAGTGATACTAATTACAAGCAGAAGTGGAAAAGATTGCTACCATATTTTACTCAAGTAGAAGCTGTTGCTTTTGTTAAATTTCACACAAGTCCCCTTGAAGTTGACTAAAAGACAATTGAATTAAATTAAAAAGACCATCTGAAGGATAAATCATAATGTGTTTTATTGACAGATGTCATCAGCTTTTCCAGTTAAAGTGGGAGCAGATACCTCAAAAGAGCTCAAGTTTAAGTAAAAATGCTGTTTTTTAAAGTAACATGCTCAAGAATATATATAGCCTATATATATTATTATTATTATTATTATTATTATTATTATTATTATTATTATTATCGATGTACACTATTTGAGTTAATCAAGGGCCAACCTCTTTAAATTAGTAAATCTAAGACATTTACTATAGTACTTATCATTTACTATAGACCTTGTGAAGGTCAGAGGTCAGAGCGGAAGTGACGAAGTTGAGCAGGTGTAGAGGGGTGCACACCTGCACCTATTTCTGCTTAATAAATACAAATACTTAATGCCCTGCTCAGGTTATGTGACTAGTGGAGGCATATGTGTGATGGCTGAATCGCGGAGAGTCCAGCTGACTACTTTGTCCTGCGATGTACCTTCATCTCCAGTTCTCGACCAGACAACTTTGCCCCCAAAGTCACCAGAGCGTGTTGTGCAGGGAAAGGGAAACCCGACCGACCTACCCAACAAGACCGAGTCTACAGTACGATGCGTCCTAACATTATTTGAATCAGATGAACTCGCCTTTCCGGAGTTCAGCTACGCCCAACTGCTTGACAACAAGGTGGGCTTTTATCCTGACTCCATCTGGGAAACGTGAAGGGGGGGTAAATTAGGATGCTGATTTAAGCTTTGAACAAGTAAAGAGTGGTGCAGTCTTTTTTCTGTTGAACAATTTCCCAAATTAACCCGAAGCTATTTTTATCATTTAGTAGGCCTATAACCTGGACAAAGTCATTCCTGTTTTGTTTTGTTTTATTTCAGTTTTTTTTAGTTCAGACAATTATAACTCTTTATTCTCCCATCAACCACGAATCTCTCACGTCTTCAGCATGCTCGTAATGCTGCAGTAGGATTTTACTACCAACAGACTTCAACCCAGAGATCTCTCCACTGGTTATCTGTTGGCGTTAGATTTGATCTTCCTTTATTATTTTGGCGGTTGGCAAACAATCTGAGCATGGGCGTAGATTCCTGTATAACTGGTATGGACGTGTCCCCACTAGCACTTGTTTTTTTTTGACAATGTAATTTTGTCTATATCACTTTCACGTTAAACTAAATAAACTAAAGGTAACGTTACATCAAAACGACCAAACGTGACACTTAGAAAAACAAACGTCTCTACGTCTCTAGGACCACGCGGATTATGTATCTGTCGGATCTGTAAACCCGTAGCAGAGAAAGCTTGATGCTGGATGCAAAACATATTGCAAAAACTTAGGAATTCTTCACCGTTTAGATATCCAGTTCAACTTTTCCCATGTTTTTAACTCTTACCGAACATCTGTCCTGCATATTCGTTGAATATTAAGATATCTTGCTGCACTAATATTTCAATTCTCTCAGATCTACCCTGTGCTTGAAAAGTGCAGTTAATCGCATCTGTAAGCTTTATTGACTAAAAGGATATTTCCCTGGCCCCCAAAACTTCCCACCATATTTTTCTCAGATGTTTGCCTTTTCTCTGACTTGTGCTCTTCCTCTCCCCTCGACTCTGTCTGGACTCATTTCCCCAGTTCTGCATAGGAGATGCTTTTGAACTCATCTTCTTTCACACTTCACGACCACTATAAATCTCACTGTGAGCATTACATCATTTCACTACCACACTTTATATCTTCATGGTCTTCTCCGCACCTTCCACACATCTGCTTTCCTTTGCATCCTGCTGCAGTACGTCTGTACTTTTTTGCATCTATAACATCTCAAAGGATGTGGTATAAATCCCACCATCACTTCTCCTTCAAACCACCTGACTTGCCGTTCTTGCCCTTCCTTGAATGTTAGTATTCTTAATATCCTTCAATCCCCCATCCTTATCAACCTTCCTCCGAACCACCCTAGGACCCTCCTCTCTTTCATCCAAGCTACTATTGCAAGTACAATTCTTCCAATGTCGATTGGTTCTTTCTACCTTAGTCCAGCCAGTTGTATTCATATCCTCACCCACATCCTCCGCACCACTGTCCACTGCCACTCCTGTACAGTTACAGACCAGTGTATATACTCAACCAGCCAAAACAAATCTCTAGTTTTTAGTTTTGTTTAATTTTCAGCGTTAGAATAGACTTTGCTGATCATGTTTAAAGAATCGTTCAGTCTGGTTGACCTATGAGCCAGTGTGCAGCCTCGGGTCCTCAGGCAAGGCCCTTCTGGTTTTTGGAAAGAAACTTAAAACTTACTTTTATAGACATGCTTTGATGTGATGTATTTTATCCTATTTTTTATTTTTTTTAATATTGTTTGTACCCTCTTTTTTTTTTTTTTATCTTGTGCTGACTTTCTTTTAAATGTATGGGTATGTTTGCATTTATTTGTTAAAGCACTTTAAACTCTTAAAATTGAGACACATTTATTATAACTGACCTTAGTTTAGGTTAAACGGATGCAAATATTGGCACTGCTTCAGAAACTGATGAAGAAATGTTGCCAATAGCTTGCAGTCAAACACTATGAATGGGCTAAAAGAACGGCAAATAAGCCTAGGATAATTGGCTATTTCTAAATGTGAGTATACGATTTATTGTGTGTTTTTGTAACAGAACATGGGAAAATTCTATCAGGCTACTTGTGTATTGTAAAAATACAGAATAAGGTACCTGCTAGCCTTATGATCAAATTGAACTAAAGTTGATGAGGACACAGAGCCGGGTATATTGGGAGAAAGTGTCAGCATCATGAATTTGAGACTTTATACTTTTTAGAGCAGGCACGTGTTGGTAAAAGATGGAAGCCCACCAAACACATTTGAAGAGGAAGATAATGAAGACAAAGATGAAATGGCTGCTATTGCAAGGAAGTTGGAAGAAAAATATGTAAGTAGCTTACGCAACAGTTGTCAAACTTTTTTATAACAAACAAACCCCTAAATAGGAGCACTTTCTTTCTTTTTCTTTTTTTTTGGCACATTTACCCCTCAAATTATGACTGTGGTCCCCCACCATTTAAGAATTTTAAAATTGGTTTGATTTTGGACCAAATCATGTGGTAAGGTTGGTATGGTTACTGTACAATATACTCTTGTGCAAAAATAAACTGAGCATTTTTCCGGAGACCCCTTTTTGGTCTCTTATCAGACAGTACTTAAAGAGCCGCAGCATCAAAGTGGTGTCTTGTGTGATGATGTGCAGGTGCTATGGTAACGCAGCCTCTCATTGCAGGGTGGCAGAACGGAGAGGAAGAAGGACCGCATTCAGGACTTGGTTGATATTGGATATGGTTATGATGATGAAGACTCTTTCATTGACAACTCGGAGGCAGTGAGTTCAGCGAAAAGTTGCAGTACCTTGCAAAAGTATTCACCCTCTTGACGTTTTTCTGTGCTATGAAGTTATTTCAAAACACATTTTTCATCTGAGTTCTCTGCAAAGCGCTCCATTCTATCAAAGTGAGAAACTTTGATAGAGTTTTACAGTCCAGGCCTTGAAGTTTCAGAGAAAACTCTCCCATCGCTGCTTGTGAAAATACAGAAGGTGAAATAGTTGCTCAGTTTTTCCTGTCTAGTTTCTCTATTGATATTGTAGTAAAAATGGACTGGAACCCACTGAAACTGCACCTTCTGTATTTTTGACCATGATGACTGGAATTAGATGGTTTGTATTTTCTTTTAAACTTCAAGATCTGGACTTTAGTGTGATCCATAAATGAACCATATAGCCCCATACTGTGTTAAGTATTCTGGTGGAGAGTCCACCCTACACCCTCAGATCCCATTAAGATCTAGTGAAGGGACTCGGTCTCAGCTGTTGGCAAGACTTTTAATAATTGTATCCTTGCATGTGAATTTCAACAATTTTGTTTTCACTTTGACAGAATGGAGTGGTTTGCATAGAACTTGAAACAAATAATCCCAAATAAATGTGTTTTGTAATGTTTTGAAATAACTCAAAGCACTTTGACTTTGACAGCAAAGTAAAAGGTCAAGGGTGTGACTGCTTTTGCAAGGCACTGTTCATGTTTTGGATTTCAAAGCTTATTCCACTGAACAGTCAACTGTTCTACTCAAGCAATAACCCTCTTACCATTTGTTAGCATTGCTAGTGCAATTCGCTGTGGTCTCAAAATCACAAAGCAGAGCACGTTATTCCATAAGGGGTGCAACAGTGACTGTAGATTAAGATTTGATGGGGTGCCCATGCTGAAAATGCTTTGAAAATCAATGGCTACGTGGCCCCTGGACTCTCATGACTCTCATACTGAGAGCTGATCAGAGGCCTGTGGATCTGCCTAGAGTAATGTAGTGTATTTTAATCTTTAACCCACTAATAAGATCTATTCTGTTCTAACTGTACCATAACATTACCTCTGCTTGGTCTCTGCAGTATGACGAGTTTGTGCCAGCCTCCATCACAACCAAATATGGAGGTTTCTACGTTAATTCAGGCCTACTGCAGTTCCGCCAGACCTCTGACACCGAGACTGAGGATTTCACAACAGAAAGGAAACCACTCGGGCCCCCTAAAGTACGTTGTGAATCTTGGAAGCATGTGACGTGTCCTAAAATGTTTCTTCAAAGTGGATAAAAGTTTTTTGTTTCTCTCAAAATGTATAGAGTTTAATTTCAGAACAAAATTCTGCATGTTGTCTCGTAAGCGAGTCACGGCAGCCTGACTACTGAAGCTGTTCTTAACACTATCATATCCCCCAAGGAAATTCAATGTTCAATATGATTTGACATTTCAATCAAGTGCATCAATTTTTAGAAACGTAAACTGAACAGAGGACAGGATGAGCCGAAGAAGAAGCAGCGCAAAGAAGGTGGCCAGATGAAAACCACAGTGGATTCAAAGACTGGGTGAGACTGATCATAGCCATGTTGCCTATTGATGGGAGTGAGTCTGACACTTTACTGTGAATACTAGGTATGACAAAGACAACACTTTATTCCAGGACTAAAGTAGGAGGTTGTATCAACATTTGACATGATTAAATGCTCAAAGTAATCATTCATTGCCCTAATCTTGCAGTACTCTGTCTGATGTTGGAGTGGAGGAACAGGTAAAGAAGAAAAAGAAGAAAAAGCCTGCTGGCACCTTGAGCGTCACAAACATGCTGAAAAAATTTCAAAGAGAGAAAGAGAAAGAAAGACAGAAGAAAGAGAGTCAGAGGACGGTACCCATCATCCGCACACCAACAATACCTCTGTGCCCGGCGGATGCGGCCGGGGGCGGGGGCTCAGGATTTGCTGATCCCCTCCTCAATTTAATTGGATCAACCAACGATCATGCACTTATCCAAGCGGCCAGCACAGTGGATTTTTATATTGATTTGGACTCTTTATTAGATGTCACTGAAGACAATTGTCAGCCCAAATCTCTGCTTCATCCTGCCACAGAGGCTCAGCTCATCCTACCTTCCCAACCTAAAACAGATGTCCAGACCCAGTCCACTATTTTCCCTCAGGCCCAATCCCAACCTCCCAAGTCCAAGACAAAGACCAGTGCCCAGCCTAAACCTCAGCCAGAGCAAACCCAGCTCCCGTCAGAAGTCAAGACTAGCTCCCTACACCACTTCATCCCCTTGCCAGAGGGTCTTCCTCCGGTCCTGGAAAAGAGAATTGGAGAGCTTACGATGGTACGCTTGTATTTTATTAGTGGTATTTATGTCGTATCAGTGTTGATGTGTGTATGCTGAAGTGAACACATAGTCTAGTATCTCTCTGTGCACATGTTGACCGATAGCATGCTTGTGAAATGGCACCATTTTCAAATAAGTGGGCAATTGGAGGATGGGTGGACAGTCTTTGATTGCTTGATGTTCTGACTTTTCAGGCGGCCAAGACCTCCGAAGGGGAGTCAAAACTCAAGTTCTTCACTCCAGAAATCAACTCAATTCTACTGGAGTGAGTAGCTGACAAACGTATACAAAGCAAATTTTGCTAGATTGTTGTTTTAGTTGTCCGGATGTAGTCCTGTTGAAATAGTGCATAGTCCAGCTTGTTGACTGTCTTGACTCCAGCATTGAGTTGCAGTGTCGGGAGCAGGGTGGCCAGTTGCGCTCCAAGGTGTACACGCACCTGTCGTCTTTCCTGCCCTGCAGCAGAGAGACGCTCCTCAAACGTGTAAAGAAACTACTGCACGCACATATGGTGAGTGCACTTGTGTTTCATTGGTATTATGCTTTGATCGTGATGCTGAGAGCTGCATGGGAAGACCAACGTGTGCTTGTCTGTATGGTTTGTATCCTGTCTAGACTGTTCCGGAGGATCCTATGCAGAAACTCACGGAGGCCATTGGCAGAGCTATGCCGGAGCAAATCGCACGTTTCCATGACAACTGCCAAGCACATGTGCAAGTCAAGTCTTCAAAGTACGTTCATCAACAAACATCGTTGTTCAAACATGTCTTTAATTAAATTGAATCATTCACTTTAACAGCCACTTGAGAGTAGCGGCGTTAAGACAGATATTTAAGGTCTGTATTTCCATAAATAAATTGGGTGGAAGGTGATCGCAAGGCTTCGCACACGAGGCGGCGCCTGTTTTCCTTCACATTGTGATTGGTTAAGACGGAACGGTATGGGTTTTCATGTTACAGACTCCATGGATTTCACAGTGAAGACATTGCCCAACATCTGTACCGTTCATAACCAGTAGACGTTACAAGAAGATAGTGAGCCAGGTTTTCTTTCCAAATGCTAAACTCTGCTCGGAGGTGTGCTGATTAGCTTTCATTGGAATGAAAACCCGCATACTGTCTGCCCCTCTGGCACATGGCTGCCTGTTACTGTCATGAGGAGATGGGAGATAACCTGAACTCTGATTTATCTTTGTTGGAAAATGAGATGTGCCAACTACATGCAGATCTGATACAGTTGTGGCAAGTAAGGAGACGTTGAAGTCTGGCACAATTCAAGGCACTGTTTTTGAAGTCTTGAAGTCATTATCAAGACTGTGACTCCCATTTCAGGTTACCAACACCCTTGTTCCCATGCCTCCATACACAATCTGGCGAACATGGAAGGAAAACTTGGCTATAGTTTTAATTGTAATAACAAAGTCTTTATACTAAGCATCAAATAGTCAATGTTATTTCAAGTTATGCATGTAAGTAATGGGATATATAGATTTTCTATAAATATGAATATCTATGGATATCTCTCCTCTTTAGCTTACTGTATGAGGGCCAAGAATATTGGATGTGCTTAAATATCTGGGGTTTGGTTTTGGGCTCATTGGAGACATAATCTTTAATTGTGTTTTCGTCCATGTCAGGGCAGCAGAGGGGAAAGAGGGCGACCAGATGGGGAGTGTTGGCTCACTGGACAATGGGGAGGAGAAAAGTGGGAAGAGGGGCCCTCAGAAGTTGTTCAGATGGAACGAGGAGATCAGGTCAGATATAAATATCAGGACACTTTTCAAAGTTGTCAACATACTGCTTTGTAATTGGCATTGTTCACTCTTCTCACAAGCTTTTTAGACGTGATAATGGCGGCACAGTGGACTAAAACACCTCAAAATATGATTAATTTGCCTGCTTAATACATGCAATGAGTTTCATTCTTCATACTTTCCCATGTTATAGTATGTTCTCATTCTCTCACACATGCAGGGAGTGCTTAAACCACGTGTTAAAGGCAAAGATGGACAGATATGAAATGGAAAGGAACGGGAGCCAAGAGATGGAAGAGTACCTCAAGACCTTCCTAGATAATGAAGTCAAATGCCTTTGGCCAAAGGGATGGATGCAACTAAGGTACTACCTGATATTGGTGTACACATACCACCAGTCATATTTATACTACACACCTGTTTGATGTTCTTTCTGTAATTATCTACATACACTCTTCTCTCGTCCCATTCACATGCACAAATGAAGGCTTATTTTATTCTTAGGGTGCTGCTGAAGGAGAGCAGGAAACTTCTAGCCCCCTACATTTCATTACCGTGAGTACAATAACTGGAGTGGTGACTCAGCTACAGTACCAGCACAGAAAGGGGCATATTTCTTTCAGATGTTACTATTTCTACCTGCACTTCAGCTCCAAATATTATGTTGTGGAAGTCTTATTAATCTTCATTGTTTGTCTAAATATCAGATTTAGACTCGCAATTCTTTAAATTATAGCGAGTCATTTTGTCAGGTTATCACAGCTTCTCATTTGAACCATTTACTTGTTTGTCTGTTTTTTGTTGTTTTTTAAATATATGCTCAGAGTGAAGAAGGCCAAGTTGGGGAAAAGGCAATCCGCTGTCTGTGGCGTTGATTCAGTGCCAGTGCCAGATGCCAGTGATTCAGCAGATTCCAATGCTCTCCAGGTAACTCCAATAGCGAAGGGAGGACTCTGCCTGGACACAGACGGTGCCCTTGATGAAGGCCTCCTCCCTAATCCTCTTCCACTTGGTGTTGTGGAGAAGGAGGTTGATGCCGCGAAAATGGTGGAGGGTAAACGGGGAGACTGGGCGGGAGTGGATATCAGCACCCCAAAACCTTTGGAGATGGACAAGCAGCCTCTGTCCAACACCACATCTGCACCTGCTGCTCCCACACGTTCACTACTGGATCTGCTTGCTGAACAAGCACTGGCGAGAGAACAACTTGACAAGGACTCAATTTCCCAGGAACTCGGAGCAGAAGCTGTTGCCTCTGCAACATGCAGACATTCAGTCCAGCACTGGAGCCTTGGCGTGGACATCAAAAGCCCCCCTCTTCCTCCTCCACCCCCCCAGTCCAGCCCAGTGAGTTCCCCGGGGATCAGAGAGTGTCTTCTTGTTTTGGCTCCTGTTCTGCAGTTCGCAGAATTCGCTGGGCATGGAGATCTTACCAAAATGCAAGCAATATCTGATGACCCCGACATTACTAAACCATGTGAATTCCACCATGGACTTGCACACAGTAAGTTTTGAGTGTTTTGATTTTTGGATGCGCTCTCATGTTAAAACCTCAGGTGACTCTCAGACTGGCAGAGTGTCCTCGTCTGGTTCTGATTGACTTGACGATATTCTGCTAGTCTGACAGGTTACCCGGGGTGTCACTAAAATGTATTCTACATGGTATTTTTAGATCTAACACATCTGAAGAACACCTTAAAGAACACCAAAGCACAACAACTAATCCATGGTTGAATAACACATACACTATTCCAAACATTACATATTAGAACATAACTTTAAAGATATAATTAAACTATTTTCATTTTGTCTTTTTCACATCAAAAGCATTGCATTGACGAACCAATCTGGAACAAAATAAAGAAACAAAATAGTGAATGTACCACTGAACCCTGAACAATGGTGATGTCACTGGTATACCAAAATCTGGATTTTAAATTCTCTTCTTTCCAGATGGGCGCAATATTCCTGGAGAAGGACTGGACACTGGGAGGAACCTACATTAAAAGTGATTCTGAGACAGGATCACAAAATTGTTAACCCATTGATGAAAGAATTTTTTGTTTGTTTGTTTTTTGCTGGGACCATCAGCTGCGGTTCTTATTTGGTGGTCTTGTAATATGCTGCTAGCTTTACTGGCTGAAAACTCTCCTCAGCTTTAATGGAATTTGGTTGAAAGGATGACTGAGGCGATCACAGGGGAGGAAGGTGACTCATTATGGGAAGCCTTAACTGGTGGTTTTGGTGATGTGTAATGAGAACAGGAGTGTCACTTTTGCTGTCTCATAGGGGCAAGCAACTTCAAACTTGCACATATTGTACCCCCTGATCTGGCTCCTGGTGGCAGCACTGGCTACTGATTATTTTTTTGTTTTGTTTTGTTTCATTTAGTTTTTTCTTCCAAAGGAAAAACAAGACCATGTCTGCTGAAAGAATCATTTTAATAATTTCCTTCAATTCTATGTGTTAAAAGAGCTCTGTGCTGACTGGTAAATAATTTACTCTGAACTGAGAAATAATAATAAAAAGATATTGCAACGTGTATAGTCTTACAATCGCCTGTTTTGTGATTGCGCCCATTATAAAGGGTTCCAGATTTATTACATTGTAGCCTGTCTAAATTTGTGAGTATAATGAGTGACAAAGCAGGTAAGTTGTATGGTTTCCCTGATTCCCAAAGGATTTTGGCCCTTGAGTTGTAGCATAGATACAGTACGGTGTATGGATGATTGACTATACTTTGTGTAGAAGTTTAAACTAGGCAGCAAGCCTAAAACAAGTGCTGTGATTTGGTATGTTTTGAAATGCACTCACTGGCCATTTTATTAGGTACACCTGCTCGTTAATGCAAATATCTAATCGGCCAATCGTGTGGCAGAAACTCAATGCATAAAAGCATGCAGACATGGTCAATAGGTTCAGTTGTTCAGACAAAACATCAGATTGGGGAAGAAATGAGATCTAATCGACTTTGGCTGTGGAATGAGTGTCGGTGGCAGGCAGGGTGGTTTGAGTATCTCAGAAACTGCTGATCTCCTGGCATGTTCACGCACAACAGTCTCTAGAGTTTATAGAAAATGGTGCGAAAAACAAAACATCCAGTGAGCAGCAGTTCTGTGTGCAAAAACGCCTTTTGACAAATCTGCAGCAACTGAGGAATGTTTGCAGCACTTTGTTGAATCCACGGAGAATTCAGGCTGTTCCGTGGGCAAATGGGGATCCTACCCAGGACTGGAAAGGTGTACCTAATAAAGCGGCCACAGAGTGTCTGTGCACCGTATGTGGGAAGGCCTGCAGCTGTTCTGTAAAGAGACTTGAATACATTCACACAGGAAAGCCACCATAGCATTGTTTAATGTATGGCAAAGGGTTCAACAAGGACACACACACGGGAATAAGCATATTATTACCACAACAGTCTGAAGAATCATTGGTGAACGCTTAGGAGGGAGACCTTTTCACTCCTCCCTCCTCCGGGGGATGGGGGAGATTTTAATGCAACCATATTTCTTTAGCGATGAGTAGATACAGGGCCTGTGAACCATGTATAGAAAGAGTTTAAACTGGAATTGTCAACAGGTCGTCTCTACCGCCTGGGTTTTGAAACTTGTTCAACTCCAAAGATGAAAATGGTTAAGTAGGTTGTTGCTGCTATTGTGTTCATTTGCTTCATTCTCACCAGGCTGGAAAAACCATTTATTCCCGGTGTTGAGCAGTCTTGAACAATCTGCTGAGTCTGCGTTCAGATTTAGTGTATTGGTGCAATTTAGATGGATTGGATTGGATGGATGTACCTGGGCAGTTTTCAAGGGGGCACTTTTAGCATATTATCTGGTTATTGTATGACACCATTATGGAGAGCATTGGTGTTGACATTTAGATGCTATGGACAGAAAGACATCAAACAATGAAGCTGCCAATATATGTACATGGTCCATTTGACAGGTGACAGAAAAAGCAATGACTCTTTGCAGGGAGTAAGAAGGACAAACATTTCTCACAACAGGAGCTCACCCAAACCGCACAGAAAGTCTAATTACAGGTTGCATTGGTGTTTGAGGTCTTACAACCAACGACTCAACTGAATAAGCAGGACAGCCACCAGGAAATGCTTACTGACAGTATTTGAAGTTCCTAGAGAGAGGGAGAAAGCAAGGGTGACTGCATGAATTCAACATGGCTTTTCACTTTTGGCCTCAGTGGATTGGAAGGATTGGAATTTTGTGTTTGGAATTCAACACGGAAATGTTAGATATAACAGATGACACACACACATAAATACATATAAACACATACCTTTGGCAGTGAGGACCTCCACCTCCAGGGTGAGATCTTTCTGTCCAAGAGCTCCCTTTGCCGAGACTGTGTAATTCCCAGCATGCTTTCTGCTTGGATGTGTGGGTGGGGCGACGACCTGCCCATCTCTGAGCCAGGTGACTGATGGGCTAGGATTTCCTCTCACCTCGCAGATGAGTTCCTCTCCCTCTCTAACCTGCAGTTTTGTAGGACAAAGGAATTGTGGACCAACTGAGGAGGAAGAGAAAGGTGCAGCAAGTTGACAGAGAAGCAAGGTACAAAAGGAAACCGCAGAGGGAGAGGAATATTGAAAAGAGGAAAGGGAGATCTTAGGTAGAGGGTAGGAGGAGTGAGATGGAGAATGGAAAAGGATATCCCTTCAATAAAATGTCCATTTGATTGACGTCTGCAACAACAAATGCAAAAGCGTGTTACTGTTGAACTCACAGTGGACAGTAGCCGTGAGGTTCTGCGACCTCACCACCGGAGGGTGCTGTGGTCCTTCAGGTCCCAGCTCCAGCTTGGCTTCACACCAGTACTGGACTCCATCGTCTTCTGTACTGGGGTTGATGTTCAGAGTGAAGATCTCTGTCACTGGGCCTCTTCTGTGTGGTGTTCCTGGACTGTGGTGGGCCGAGTGCTGCCTGTCCTCTGTAGAAGGTCACAGCGAGGTTCCCAAGAGGAGCAACTTCCTGGACGTTACACTGCAGAGTGTATTGATGACCCTCAAGCAATGGCCCAGAGTGATTTACGTAGCTGATGGACACACTGTCTGGAGGCTCTGGGGAGACAGACAAATACAAAGACACACCATCAGTGTGACCAACAAAGGCTTGACATATTAAAAAAATATCAGTAAAATAAAAGTGTCAACTTACTGTAGACAGTTAAATCTAGGCAAGTGACGCATTGTCCTCCATAATCAGAGAGTGCATAGCACATGGGCCTCAAGCTCCACTTAGTCAGACGATCCACTCTCCAGACCAGAAACATAGCCATAGTGGCATTAGGGGCTTCCTAGTGGATGTTTAAAGGTCACAAATCAGGAAAAGCTATTAAGGTTTTGTAAAATTGATTGTTATTTAGAGTATTTCTGTTTGGATGGTACATACGGATGTGTGAGGATCTGTTCATAATCTCAATCATTTTGACTTTTGTATTTTGACAGAGATTTTTAAAACCAGTTCAATATTGCATGTTGGTAGTACATGTAGGTTTTTCAGTCTCCTTATCACAAACAAGAGGATGAGCCCATAAACCTGTGCAGTTTGCAGAATAATGGTTCTGTGAGTGAAAGAAAATGTTAGTCAAGAGGGTCTCGTGAGCACTGACTCCCTTACCAGGTCAACTTCCCAGCCCAGGGTAGACATCCTTGATACAGAGCAGTTAGCTGTCACCGGATCTCCAAACCTGTGACAATCAGGTTTATAGACAGATTTATTTCTCACAAAACTTTAACTGGCATCGGCTGCTAAACAAGCTTCAGTAAGTAGGAGCTGGAAAAATAGTAAACCAGAAGCTTTATACATCTCAGAGTAAGACAGTCACGTAAATCAACATGTAGAAGGGTTGGGTGTACCTATAAGCCAATATATTAACAACACTCATTAGTTCACATACCAGAGACATGTGAACCAAAGGACCAGATTCTTTGTTTCCTAAAATAAGGGTCAGTTTCCTTTAATATAAACAGCTCTTTTATCGTACCCGACCACCAGCCTGGAGGGTGAGATCATCAGAGGGCATGCTTGTTCTTGTTCCATTAAACCTGCAGGGGTGTCCATGAGAGAAGGGGTGGGGGACGGCGTACTGAGAGAAGGGGAAGATAGAGATGAGAGTATAGGTGGAGAGGGGGAAGTAGGAAGAGACGGAGGTGGAACAGGTGGAAGAGATGCGGGAGAGAGAGTAGAAACGGGGGATGAGGCAGCTGAGGTCACGTGATATGGTCAGGGAGTGGAGAAGGAAGACAGGAAGGGAGGCCTTATTAAATAAATGTCAGAACATTCCCCAAGTTCCCCAAAACCACTGATACCTTAAAGGAAACGGTAACCTTCGGGTATAATGACTATGGAGAGCGGGCTTTTACACACTTGAATTCAGAATGGTAGCATAGAGCCATGTGTGGTCCCAACATCGTCCCAGGCTTTGTTCATGTTCATTTCATTTCTTTGAAAACTTTTTTTCTTTCACAGAAAAAGGACCTTGCGATAAAAAGTAAAAGCGTGTTGAAGTAGTATGGTTTGTTGGTATTATATATATCTTTTTTTTAATTTTCTTTTTTTATTCTTTTTATTTTATTTATTATTATACACATATTTTTATACCTCTCAGGAATGTAATGCCAGTATAGCTATAACTGATGTGCTTGAAAAACCTGGATTAGGGATTCAAAAGGATCTTGAAAATCAAAATATTGTCATGAATTTTATGTCTTTACATTAAATTGATATTCCAGCAAATGTTGAGGTGACTTTAGAACAAATTACACATAAGGTGTAAGATAATGGGAACCACGTCTGCAATGTACGTGTAGCATATGCAATATATCCAATGATTCATTACGTCTATCTTGGTGCATGGAAGTCTGAGGGAATTTCCCTCCCTTTGCAAAATGAGGGCAAAGGTCAATTGAATTTCGCCCTTCAGTGAAATAATATTGCATTTAGCTGATCTTCTGTGAACCATTGTGTCCTAGCAGAGTGAATACACCCAGTGTGTTCCTCTCAGGAAGGAAGGACACCCTGCCCAAGTCAGTGAGCTCGCTCCTCTTTTCTATGACCATTGTTCCACAGAATCCTGAGGTTGTTCTTCTGGCTATCAGATGATCTCATTCACAGTAGCTGGTTGGTGTGTGTGTGTATGTCTGGGTGTGTGTGGGTGTGTGTGTGTGTGTTTTCCTGGTCCACACAGTATACCAGCTATTAAAATACATTATTGCTGAAGTCTGTGAATTCTAAATACCACTCTGTACAATCGATCTATCCATGAGAGAACTGCCAATTGATGGATAGGTGACATTTGAAAGACACAGGAGAGGAGACAAGACAAGGAGAACGAATCTGGCAAAGATCTAAACTCTCGTGATGCGTGACATTTTGTTTTTCTGATCTACCAATAGTTATTCAACAGTGACACACATACTCACAAACCTGCAACCTCTATACTTCTAGCCCAAATGTTTTAATTCTATTATTTTGGTTAAATGTTAAAATGTTGTATTTCACTTTTTCTGTATTTCACTGCAATTGAATAATTTACATCAATTTACTTTTGAGGATCACCAGCCTGTCTTATTTACACTATCCCGACTGTTTCCACAGCTGACCACAACATGACCGCTGTCATTCACTCACCTGACCCAAGAAAGGGGAAGAGAAGAAGAGTGGTTGGCCATCCAAATGCACACATCCTTTATCTGCTTTCCAGGATCGAAAACGCAGCAAATGATCTGACGTCTTTCTCAAAAGCCAGTGACGGACTGTGTGATGCTGACAGTGACTGCCTGGGACTTCTGAGAAAAGACTGGGTGACTCAGATCTTTATGTGTGAGCCCGTGTGAAAGTGTGGGCGGGTGTGTGCTGCGTATGTGTGTAGCTGATGATCAAGAGTCCCTTTTGCTTTGGCCTCTGGAACCCACCATGGGCGTTCTCTATTGATATATCAAGAGAGGAAGGAAGGGAGGGTCAAGAATAATGCAGTGTAGCACTGCAGCACTTGTGGGCAAGAACACAAGTATGTGTGTGTGTGTGTGTGTGTGTGTGTGTGTGTGTGTGTGTGCGGGCGCTCACACACACATGGGCTGCCGTAAAACTTTTGAGTATTGGAACAGCATTGGTACAGACTCAGAAAGTTTTACCATGGAAAAGGCAACATGTGTATGAATAATCCAGTGACAATTACACACCATGCATTCTCAATTGTCTCAATTCACCATGACACACTGTAAAGTACCCTTGCTGTCTTTTCTACTTCAACGGTTCTACACCTTGGTTTGGTTTTGGTTCAGATTTTATTATCGTCCTATTTATAAAAAGGATGTTATACGCATATTTACATGCATGTTGCAACTTCTGATCTGCGTGCCGTCTCAAGACACTGATCTCAGGATGATTGAGGAGGAAGACCCCCCTCCGACCCCGGGGCACCGAGATGCTACGCTGCTCTTTGATCTTTGAAATGAACGCAGTTTGTCGGGCTCCTGCCAAAAGCGTGCGTGCTGGTGCCAGTGTTGGTCCCACAGTCACCAAACATCCACAGTTGTTAGTTAGCTCTTGGAGTGTGGAAGACACAAAGATACACGGAGAGAAAGAGCAGAAAGAAACATTAGAAAGTAGTGGTGCAAGAATGGAAAAGTGTAGGAAATGTGTGTAACAATTTAAAGAGCTTTTAAATCCGAAAATATCTGCAGTGATTTCATACAATCTTGACATTATTATGAAGTTACAAAATCTGAGTTTGAGGAGTAAACGTTTAATAAGGGGTTATAAAACATTAAAGCATATGATAATACAGATGATCTGACACTATAACAGTGTCACTGTCTTACCGTATCTAACAGATTGATTAGGTCTCACTTCAGTTAGGGAGAGATTATACTGTACATCCAGTAGAGACAGACGTGGTATTTTTAACGGCAGAATAGTCTAAAGGATGCTGTTGTTGTTCTTGTCTAGGTACCCATTTAGTTTTTAGGAAATACAATTGGATCGCGAGGCTATCCGTGGAAAGTAAGCCTTTGAGTCCCCCCTACTGGCCACCGTTCAAATCACACTCCAACACAAATTGTGTTGCTTGAGACCTTGAAGATCACTGGAGTGGCTGTCTCAAAGTACACTCGTTCCAATAAGTAACAATTTAATGTATTTTTACAATTCTATACATTGTGAAATACTAGATATATAGTATCAGCTAGATAGATAGTGTCACTGCTGCAGCTGTGTGCAGCGGTCAGACTTCCTAGACACGTGAGACTGAAAGGAAGTTCGAAAGCGAAAGTATTTCTGCAGATAATTTTTTGATTTTTAAACGGGTCGAGTATTTCCTTGTTAGTGGTGCCTCGGCAAGGTAAGACATTTTGAGTATAAGTGCTGACAAATAGGCTGATATTGCATGCGTTGCTAGACATTAAGGTCCTTTGTCAAAACAAGACTTAATGATTAATGATAAAGTGATCATGTTGTACAGGCCTATCGTTTTTCTGCAATGATTTTCATTGTGATTGTTTGAAGATACACAACAAGATTATCCGTTTTGTATATCATTGGCCAGCATTTTCCATTGGCAGGTTGAATGGGCTTGTTGTGGTTTATACTCACAAATGTTCCGTTTTACCTTCATCTTTCTTCCATCTTGCCTACATACTTTGTATGTGGTGTGTGTAAATACAACACAGCAGCCTAGTAGTAACCCTCACATGGTATAATGAATTGCCACATCGATAATTATTATTATTATTGTTATTATTATTATTTTTGTTGTTTATAATTATTTATTTATTTATTATTTATTACCATAAAGTCGATTTGTTTAATTTGTTTTTGTGCTTTACAGCCAAACAAAACAATAGTAAATGCAGCAGGGAAACAGTTGAAACAAGCAAGATGAAGGCAATATAGCACCAGTGCAGAAGTAAGAACAATAAAATTAAATGTAATAATAAAAAATCAAAGAAGACAACTTTATGAAAAGCACTTAAAAGATGATACAGGCTTGGCCAATCTGGATTCGAGACCTGAGGGTTTACTGTTGAGTATATAGAGGGTATCAACGTGGAAATGTAGGGTGGGGCTAAACCATGTACTGCTTTGTAGGTGATGACTAAAATCGTTTCTCCCCTCTTTTGCCTAGTGAGTGATCTGAAATGCTGGTTCAAGAACTGCTGTTGAGGACTCTGGAGGACCTAGGCAATTATGATTTCAAAAGGTTTCAGCGGTACCTCTCTCTGTCAGTGTTGGACGGATATGAAACCATTCCCAAGTCCCGTCTTGAGAACACAAGCCGGGAGGACACAGTGGATAAGATAGTGGAGAGCTACGGTGAAGGGTCGGCTGTGGCCATTGCTGTGGATATCCTGAAGAAGATGAACCACAACAATGCCGCAGAGATGTTAAAGAAGAAATACGCAGGTGTAGGTAATGAAAGGACAGATGCTGTTTCAACTTCTTACAACTGCTGTGTCTCTCAGGTTGACCCTTATATTCATGCTGTGTCTCTGTCTTTCATCCTCAGAGGGAACAATAGCTGAGCAAAAACCTGCTGCCTCCTCATCTGCTGTGCCGCCTTCTACTAGTGTCACAATCTCTGCTCAGAATGGAAGTGTTGCCATCACTTCTTTAATCTGCGGTGCCAATATTCCCGGATCGTTTAATATGAACGTCACCAAATAATCCTAAAGCACAACAACAAAAGTTCTTAATGTTCCTTTTATCATATGGCTTGACTGGTTGGGGATGAATATAAACCTTTTATAAACTGAGCCACAATGACATTTTTAATGCATTTATAGTCTCTTTCTTTTTTAAATTTGTTTGGAGGACTTCTGGGAAACCTTTTAATAATCTCAGGGACTAAAAATGAAACATTCCACTCAGTTATTTTCTAGCTCAATTATTTTTATATGCTCATTGTGTGTCAATGTAACATAATGCCTCTACAGTACTTTTGTTCTTATTCTTCTATGTTTATTGTTGATTGTTATGCACCACACCAAGACAAATTCCTCCTATGTGAAAACATATTTGGCACTGATTCTGATTTCTGATTCCTGTTATGATCGATCAAATCCAGTCTTTGAGAGCTACATGGTGTCAAGGCTACCACTCATGTCTGTCTACCTGGTTCCAGCAGACTGAGATTGATACGGCACCATGTCTGAATTGAGAACCTACAGTGGCAGATATAAAAATTACTGTAAAAGCACAGAGAGTAGGTCCTGGCGGGCATCACAGTGGAAAACCTACCTAGACCATAAAATTTCCACTGTCTATGGTCTATGCCTATTTCATAGATTAGATTGAGCCAGGGGAGGGTCTGAGTCTGGGATAATTAAGAGAGAACATTTAAGTGGCATTCTTGAAAATGGATAAGAAATTTGTTTTGTTTGAGTTCTGGTCATGTATTTTGTGTGTCAATGGAACTGAAATGAGATATGAGATATGAAACATGAGACATGAAACATGGAAAATAAATAATAAATTGCCCTTAGTAATAATGAAATGGAAACAAGTCAAATGATTCTGTGCCAAAACTGAAAAGGTGTAAATGTGCAGCTTAGTACCTGAAAGAACTTATTTTTTACTTTTTTGGTCCAGATTAATTGTCCAATTCACTCTTTGGCCCCTCTTGGTGTTCAATATCACTGCCATACATTATTCTCTTACACTTATTTTGCTTTCTGTCAGGCATCTGGAATTGTGTAGCCTTTTTTAGGTGGCCTGGTAGCTACCTACTCTTGCTTGGATTCCTGGGTGGCTTAAGGTGTCACTCTGCATCCTGACAGGTACAGTTACAGGCCGCTAAACAATATTGTTTAGCGGCCTGTAACTGTATCTGTAAATTATCAGCACCTCAATGTTATTTACTAGGTTAGCTAACCAGCTAACTGCAGTTCCCATGCCTTCAAATCAAATCATGTTTTATTTATCAAGTGATATGTTGTTTCTAACACAATGCATTCACTGAAAAGGCGAGATTTGTGGCTATCTTAAAGCATGTAAAGTTACACACTTTTGGCACATTTTGGGAGTGTGGATTGCAGCTTTTTCATTGGACTATCATGTGCTTATCACTTGAGTTTGGCTCATTGTAGACAGAGGCATGCTGGCAACAGTAGGAGGCGACTGGCTGACAGACCATACTCAATGGAAAAATGTCCCTCGAGTTGAGTACTAAATTAAATTATGTCTCTTGTTCCCATAATGTTATAACCTTTGACAAGTTTGACCCTCAATGCTGTTTATCCATGATTTCAGGTAAATTACATTGTAAGGGCCAATAGAAGTATCTTGTGTGAGTCAAAATTGCACAAATTTTACAAGTGAGATCAGTATTACACTTATACTTAGAATACAATTTTAAGTAATTTAAGTCACATTTTTGAAATTCTAAAATTAATAATCATGAGAATAAAAGAAATGTTTTCATCCCTGTTTAAAATAAATATGATTTTCCACCTTCAAGTGAAACTATCTAGACCATACATTATATTATATTATATTATACACATAGAAATGTGGATTGTCAAATAAATTAAAAATCTTGATTGTATCTTTATCACACATTTCATTCATGTTTCGTATATTGAACTGTATGTCTTGCATTCCCGCGCGGTTAGACTTCGAGCAAAAATGAAACTGTGGTGGGAGTTGCATGTAAGCATATTTTGGGCTTCTTTTGACAGCATAGATTGCTTGATTCCTCCGTCACATCTGCAGACATGGCAACCTTAGTGGTTCATCCGACGTGGAGGGTCATTCATGTGACCCGTTTAAGCCGGAAACTCACTGTGAACCCTGCACCACGTGACGAGATCTAGGACAACTAGTAGAAGGTTGAGTCAGCTTCTAAAGAAGTAAACAACTTCATTGCTTAACGTGAAATCAAAACAGTAGCCAAATCGTTTGTTTACGAACGTGTACAATACAGTTGTGTTGTGCTTTCGTTCTCTTGTTCAGTCTTCGCATAATTGTGGATGTAAACGACTGTTTGTCGTTACTGTCTTTACCTTGTTCAGTGTATGGCTCTTGTCTTGATACAAGACCAGGAAGTGACATCTTGCCAGCTACCAGCTAGCTTACTCTCTGCGATATGGAAGCATAAAAGAATTGGAACATATTAAATTCGTAAATGTTAGTATATAGATGGTTCTAATTTAATAATATGAAGTAGTTTAAAGAGAAGATACGCTACATTCAAAGATTAACATTACTTAAACTCGCGAGCTATCGAGAAAATTGCTAGCTAGTGTTAGCTGGTTTACTAGCTAACGTTTGGATTGACAATTCACGCAGTTAGCACTTAGGTACTGGTGATGGCTATGTTACATAGCAGATGTTTTGTTGTGGCTGGATTTTTACTCCAACTCCTGCTGGCCGGATGCAATGCAAGGATCCACAAACTCTCTCTAAAGGTAGGATGACTAACATAAAGTAACATTAAGTTAGCTAGCTAGGTAACATTAATCACGCGAGCTAACGTTATTCCTGGCTGTGGTGGTCCTCCAGTCGGTATTTGTTAATACGTTTTTAGTGCTGGTCTAAAAGTAACGATAGGGTCACGTGTTATGACAACGTTAAAATTGCAGTCAAATATCGCATTTCTGACCAACTTCGTAATAAGGCGGGCCATTCTGCTTTACTAGTTGACGTGTGCATTGGCGCTGCTTTACCATTCGCTATTTTAACTCTGCCTGATCCTTCCCTGATCTCCTTCCCAGAATGAAACTCGGTCTGTCGTTCACCTCAACACTTTTGGTTTCTATGCCAATGGAACTCTGGATGTCAACATGCTTTCTCTGCACCTGCCAAAACTACCGGGGGTGGACTACATCAAGTTCCCTGTGAGAATTGTCTGTCTGTCTGTGTCTGCCTGTCTGTCTGTGGTTCTTAGGCAGGGTTCACGACTGCTACCATTTTAGTAGATGTATGCTCTTCACACAAACCCTCTCTAATGTAAATAAAAAAGGAAAAAATATGGAATTTACACAATATATACACAATTTACTAACATTTGAACATAGTGTTTTTAATAGGTGAGGGAGATTCATTCCTACTTTTTACTTTTTTTTAATGGACTATGGTACAAGAATCAGCTTAATACAAATTTATAATGAAATACTTATCACAGGTAATCAAAGTAGTGTTACTTAATGTGGAGTTGAGACCTGTTGTAAGATATACTTATAATAGACAACTTCCTGTTTTGATATAATTTCTTTCTTCATACTTTGGTGCCAAGTGTACAAACATTGGCTTCATTTATAACTAGGTATTTGAAAGGCCAAAGCATATATCGGTACCAAGCTGGCCAGTTAATAATTCAGATAATTATGAAAATTCCCATTTGTATACTGTGAACATCCTCCTCTTTGAGCTGTCAAAGTGCCCTGTGGGCACTCCTGTCGAGGGGTTGGTTCAGCAGAGTGTTTTTAATGTTTCCAATAGCAGACAAATGAAGTCAGGCTAACTGACTAAGCTTGCTAGCTAGCTAGCTGCCATGCAAACAGAGTAAGTAAACTAGTGAACTACTTTGCATGCCAGCTAGAGTCATTTAATAGTGTGACTGAGAAGAATTTGACACTTTTTCATTTTACCTTGGTCATATCTGACATCTGAACATGAGTAAATCTAATATTTATGTTCACATCCAATTAGATCTAACCAGTAATGCTACATATGGTACATTTGGTACTGCATGGGCCATGAAGAGTGATTGTCGATTGATTTACGAAACGTATACCTCTCTCCCTAGGTTGGTTTCAGTCTCTCCAAGTCTCGTGTGAATGGAGTCTTGTCTTACACAGTAAGTAGATCAGATTCTGAATATCTCTACTGCGCTTCAGAGATTATGCATTCATGGAAAACTAGTGTCATGTGTCATCTAATGTCATGAATGCAGGAACAATATATGGGTATTGGTGACTGATTAGGACAGGGTAATATTGATAAAGTATTGATATTGTGCTGATATGTACCCTGGTCTTTTGAAACCTGTGATCTTGAGTGAATTTATTTGTTGTGAATGTTTTTTTCTTCCTCCAGGCAGAGGAGACAGGGATATGTCCACTCTTACCAAGTCTTCAGTCAACCAAGCCGACCAACAACGAGCCCCTCATCCTTTTTATTATTGATGTTGCCAAACTCAGGTGTGTATATTGGAGTGCTACTGTCAAGTGACCATGGACAAATGATGTCAAGCTAACTGACTAAGCTCATGCATGACCCTCTTGAGGTTAGGGTCAGCCTGTGGAGCCGGTAGGGGTCCTGTGTCTTGCTCAAGGCCGAATCCCAATGCTTATTTGTACCCCTACGGCTTCGGCTTGGCCCCGAGGGCCAAGGGGTATACCGAGGGCCAAGGGCTATGGCAACAATGGTATTATCACAGTGACATTTGCTATTCATCTGATGGAGATAGAAAAGCATGGACGCTCGTGATTCGTTCACAACTTATACGTTTCACGCTACCAATCGATCAAACAAGTCATCAAATAAAAAAGCCCACTGCTTCATTACCAGTCCACTTCATGACAGAATAGCGTTAGCGGTGCTCTGTAGTCTAGCATGCCGCTCCTAACGTTACCCTGCCAGTCTGCACTGATATTAGAGGAGCCGTAACAAGTGCAGCAACTTCGCTGCTGGACTTTAGTTATATTTCATCATATACCATCAAAGGGGGAAATGCGACATGTAAATATGTCAAAATGCGGGACTGTTATGCACAAATCAGCCTAAAACAATGTTGTAACGTAACTAACTAACGAAGTAGAGACATCGGCATATTAGCGATTTTTTTGTTATGCTTGTTATAAAGAAACGGTCCATAATACATTGAAACGACATTAAACTAAGTCTTTAAATCTTTATTAACAAAGAAAATACTACATTTGTGGTTCACTTCGGATGGTAGCGTAGCGGTCCCCATGATCTTCCTGTTACTTCCAGAGATTCGCAGGGCATTCTGGGTAGCCCTTGGTTTGAAGTGTGCCTCTGAAAAATCTCCGTTTCGAGGGCTGCATACCCCTCGTTCTTGGCCCTACCCCTCGATCAATAGAGTATTGGGACAGCCCTACCCCTTCACGTGAACCCGCAAAACGGAGGGGTAGGGCCAAGGGGTGAATTGGGATTCGGCCTTAGACCGGTATGGGCTTGGATGTTTGTTTGTTTTTTTTGTTTATTTTTATTGATGGAAACATGATATACCATTAACGGATGTTCAACATTTCCGTTTTTCTTTTTTCACAAACAAACAGCAACAGAAGTAATAAACACCCACGCAAGAGGGGTGTTCCACAAAGCTTGTTGGTATGATCAAATACCCACGCAGCGCTCCCATCTCTTTATTCACATCAATTAAAGGGACATCACCACAACTGAATACGACTAAGTCTAGCACATGAAGTTGAGGAATTCACCCTCTCCAGTGCTCCTTCCCACCAGTCCTCATTCAAGTCCAGCCCCAGTTCACACTCCCATTTAGTTTCAATTTTGGAGGCACCATCATTGACCATCATGATTTGGTAGTAAATGTCAGAGATCTGTCCCTTCTGAGTTGGGTGTATTTTCAATAAGTTTCCCCAAATTGTCTCAGTAGACCAGTAGCATTGCACTTCATCCGGCAGAACCTCCCGTTTTAAAAACGAAAGTGAAACTTAAAATTCTACAATTTGCTCCAAACTCACGTGTTAGTAGCAATGTCCCGTCCACCAGTCCCCTCGCAAATTGAAAATAGGTAACCCTGTTACTACAATTGTGTGATGTTAACGGTTTACACAGTTTGGGTTGAGAAAATGGAACCAACCACGGGCTTGTAGAACCCTTTTCTATTGAATAAACTCAAAATTGCATTGCTTGTCAAGCTGAAAACAAGGTTCCCTCTCTTAGCTCCTGAAAAGTTTTAAAATTTTGAAGACAAAAGGTTTTCACCCGACAGCGACAATATACTACTGTGCATTGACTTCAATCTGTGTGTGTGTGTTTATCTTTTTGTGTAGCGTCAATGTGAAATATTATGATGAACAAGACAACCTCGTGACTTCTGGAGGTCAGTGCCACTCATAACTCACAGCTGTTACCAAATCATACTAATGATCAGTTTGCTCTGCACATTACTTCCCACCACAGCCACATTGCTCATATAAGCACCAGAATCATCTGATGAAATCATTTTGTAACTTGTATTTCCCATTTGCTGAAAACACCACTCTGTTCCTAGTGTCAGAGCCTTCTCAGTTCCAGCTCAAGTTCATGGCAATGTTTTTTTTGTTTTTTTGAAGCCAAGTGGTATGATGGTTAGCTGGTTGTTTGTGTCCTTTAGTTCTTAAGAGAACTAGGAGGAGTGATGCCGATCCTGCTGCTGGTAACGCAGCAGAGAAAAAACCTCTTGAAGTCAAACCGGATTTGAAGGTGACAGATGATAAATCGAAGGAAGCCAAGAACGAGGACAAGCCAGCGGATCCGAAAGAAAAGACAAAACCTGCAGTAGGAGAAGTCCCGAAGCCAGCAGAGAAAAAGGTATTGCATGTGAAGTGTGTGTCCGTGTGTCTGTCTGTGATGTACTCTACTCACAATATGAATTACAACTCTACACTTTCCTCCAGCTGGCGAAGACCAACCCACTGACTATAGCTCTGGAAGTTAACGGCTCCTCCTACAGCTTCAGTGTGAGTACACCAATCTTAAACAATATTTCAGATTTTTTAAATCTATTCATTTGTTTATTTTATACAGACGGATTTGAAGTTGAAAAATACAAGCCAAGACCATTGTCGCACAAAACCCAGTTTACTCGTCTGAATGGCCTCCATTCTAGATCAAATCAAATCAAATCACATTTATTTGTATAGCCCTTAATCACCGTTACAGTCTCTAAGGGCTTCACAGTGCCCAACATGTGAAAATAATAAATGATTAGTACACGACATCCCCCAGCTTTAGACCCTCACAGAGGACAAGGCCACAGAAAAGAGAAAAATCCCTCCGTAGCACAGATTTTAAAAGCTTCGGATTTGAACAGCAGCAATCCAACACGTTAAATCCTGCCATCCCAATTTTGTAAGATCAATGTAGTCATGGTGTTTACGAGGGTTTTACTTTAAAGTGCTTTTGGTCTCTCTCTCTCCTGTAGTTCCGCGTAGTGATCGGCTCGCTGGCCGAGGGTCTGTACAACCTCAACTTCCACTACTGTCAAAACATGAAGCCTGGGATTGAACTTCCTTACTCTTTGAGTGTAAGTTCCGTGTGCGTGTGTATGTGTACGTGTGTGTGTGTGTGTGTGTGTGTGTGCGCGTGCGCGTATGTGTGTGTATGTGCTAACCTGAATGCCCCGAGTGTCCCCTGCAGGTGGAGGTAACAGAGAGGAATCCAGGCGGTTACCTGTCTGCAGCAGAAATTCCCCTTTCTCACCTTTACATATGCATGTCTGGAGTCTTCTTCGCCGCTGCGATGATCTGGGTGTACACACTCATGAAGCACAGGTACAACACGCATACACACCGACGATGTGTGCTAGTACAACGGTATAAGTATAATGGTACATCTCTAGCAGATTCTTACAGCTCCCTCAGTTCAAGATCAGATTTTTAAAAAGTTGAAACGGTCCTGATAAGGTCTGACGCACAAGTAAAGAAAACAGTTTTGACATTCTTTATTGTTGTTTGCAGGTACAGTGTTTTTAAGATCCACTGGCTGATGGCAGCCTTGGCCTTCACAAAGTCCATCTCTTTGGTCTTCCATAGTGTAAGTACACTGAACGCCATGGACGCCCTTACGTATCTGTATGATGTTGGCGATGCAAAGAACCTCAGCAAACATACAGTAACACAGCGATGTTTGCTGGGTGGTGTTTGCGCTCTGAGAACTACTTTATGTGTTTGCAGTGTCTCCGGGCTGTTTGCCGACTCTGGCTGTGAAAGAGGACATTAAACAACTAGCAGATACTTACATTAGTTGACGATAATTTAGGGGTGGACGATAATCGTGTTTATAATCGTAATTGTCATTTTAATTATGTAATCATGGCAAATTTTCAAAATCGTTGATTTCGATTGTTATTTAGGCTACAAGAACGAGGAACGTCTAGAAGCGGCAGTTGGCAAAGCAACCAGTGCGTGTGCGTGCGCGCATCAGACGTAACATCACTTTCCCGTGAATGAAGGAGCCAAATACTTTCCCCAATACTGCGGTCATGAACTGTCCCCTTAAAAAAAATACTACGTGGTATTCAGTCACGTCCCTCCGCCCCGTCCAGTAACGCCGTGTTCAGACAGGTTTGGACCGTTCGTTTTTTGCGAGCCGTGAGCGAATGTGTCAAGCCGGACAGGAAGTCAGAAGGCATAGAGCATCCAGTCAATTTTCAAAATGAAACAAATTTCAAAATGAAACAATAAAACAAATAAAATAATCGTTCATTAATCGTTCATTAATCATAATTAGTCATCGAGGTAAAAGTTTGAAATAATCGTGATATTGATTTGAAGTCATGTCGCCCACCCCTACTATAATTACCAACAATCAATGACATTTTCACTTGCTTATTACATGCAATTCTTTCATATGATTTTCAAGAGTGGTTGGTCCAATAGATTCCACTTATATTGACTCAGTATGCAGGTATAGATCGGGTGCTTGTATTTTTCAATTGATTTACTGTACAACTCATTCTACACAGATTCTTCATATACAGAAACTTGGACAGAAACCTTTCTTTCCCATGTCTGTCCTGTTGCTTTTCACGCATTTTGTCACCACACATGCACATCGGCCCACCAACTGCTCTCGGTGTGTCTGTTCTAATAAAGTCCGCAAATTCCCCCTCCTGTCTCTCGCAGATCAACTTTCACTTCATCAACACGGAGGGGCGCGCTATCGAAGGCTTGGCCGTCATGTATTACATCACACACCTGTAAGTGGAACCGAGCGAGCTTTGGAAGTTTACCGTTATTGAAATATCCGTTGCGTGCGACATGTTTGATTTGTTACATTGAGTTTTTATCCTTATTCTTTCCAGGCTTAAGGGAGCTCTCCTGTTCATCACGCTGGCACTGATCGGCACCGGCTGGGCTTTCGTTAAATACATCCTGTCTGACAAGGAAAAGAAGATCTTCATGATTGTCATCCCTCTACAGGTGTGTGTGTGTGTGAGTGTGTGTTTCTTTATACCCATAGAATTAGATTCGGTGACCCACTCGCCCTTTCTCCTCCAGGTCCTGGCTAACGTAGCCTACATCATCATCGAGTCTACAGAGGAAGGTACCAGTGAGTACGCCCTCTGGAAGGAGATCCTGTTTCTGGTTGACCTCATCTGCTGTGGCGCCATCCTTTTCCCCGTGGTCTGGTCAGTGTATATGTGCCTTCGCACCCGTGTCAGTGAATGATTTTTTTGTGCACGTGCGTTTGTAGTTCTTTTAACACTGTTCTTTAACTGTTTATAGGTCTATCCGTCACCTGCAGGAGGCCTCCAGCACTGACGGCAAAGGTGAGAAGCCCCATCCTATCAGCTTTGAGTTGCAGTTGAGTTTGTAGTTGGTGTGATGTTGTTTTCATGTGTGCCCATCTCTCTTTCAGCTGCCATGAACTTGGAGAAGCTCAAGCTCTTCCGGCATTACTATGTGATGGCAAGTAGAAGTTTGGTTCTTTTGGACTTGTATTGTTTCCTTGACCATCCATCCATCCATCCATCCACAGGATCTGATCACTACATTGTTGTGCAAATGACCCTCTAAATTTTGAAATTGCCTGCCACAACTTGGATTGACCACCTCAGATTATACACATTCACTTATGATATTGCATGATTTATTTTTAGTTTTGGTATTGTGTGGTGTCATTCCCTCTGATTCTGATTACATCGAATAACTGGAAGCAGTATTGAGACACAGCAAAAGCTTCCTAAACAAACCAAAATATCTCCTTTTTGAAACCGAGGTACTTGCACTCTAGTTACGGGTGTCTGATCAACTAATTTCTTGTTTTCCCCCTGTCGAATAGATTGTGTGTTATATCTACTTTACGAGGATCATAGCCATTCTGCTGAAGGTGACGATGCCCTTCAAGTGGCAGTGGTGCTATGAGGTAAGAAGACATCAACATGACACGATAACATACTGACTTCATTACTTAGAAGAAGACCACTGAGAGAAGGGACATGGGCAAAGATGTCCCGCCCTTAAATTGACCAGTAGAACTATCACCATTCATTTCAATCATTTCATTTTATTTGATGAAATTATTCTTATTTCTTGAGAAATCAGAAGTTGAGTAATGGAAAATCAGACTTGATATTGTAGCTCTTCTGTCTCCCTCATTGACACACACATCTTCTTACCCTGTCAGGTTTCTGATGTTTTTCTGTACACAAAGTGATCAAAATGTCTTTCTCAACAGTAATAGGGCATCCTCACCCGTATGCTTAATGCCAGTATGGTGACTGAGAACTAAAGGCTTACATTACTTTCACATTTAATGCACATTGCCAAGGACACGTGGAGTTAGGCAGGATATTAGCAGTACTTGAAGGAGAAAATGTTGCAGGCTGCACTACTTTTAGATTCGACCCGGGGCTCTTCGCGTAACCCGTCGACTTTGAGAATAAGTAACGGCAGAAGAACCCAGAATTACATTTCACACATCTTCTGCTCTGCAAGTATGCTGATGAAGTTTATGTGCGTGCTGAACCCTGAACAGTTACTCTAGGCTGTACATCTTGATGACATTGTAGACTTAAGCCTTGTTTCTCTGCTTGCTCTCTTTGGGAGCGAATTGAAAGTCCTGTTTGGGCAGTCATGAGGCAACTAGTTCAGTTGAGTTGTATTTACCTTTTATTATGAGTATTATGAGTGTCTCTTAACTATCTCCTGATTCTCTCCGTATACACCCACACTCCCCCATCTCCCCTCCACTCCTCTCTGCCTCTTCAGTTTCTGGTGGAGGTGTCTACTCTCATCTTTTTTGTGTTGACGGGCTACAAGTTCCGACCAGCATCCAATAATCCCTACCTCCAGCTTCCCCAGGACGAGGAGGATGTGGAGATGGATGAAGTGTAAGCATGCGCCCTCTGTGTGGTGTGTTTCCACACCTTTTTCATTTCACAAGAGTTGAAGGAGGGCATTTCACGTCAAATAAACTGTTGTTGTTCTCCCTGTGTGGGTGACAGAGTGACAGAGTCTGGTGCGTTGGAGGGGATATCTAAAGTCAAGAAGACATCCAACGGACGCGACCGCCAGAAAGAGTCCACCTTGTGAACGTGAAGCTGCGTCTTCTGGGAGGGACCCACTAAACATCCCCAAGCCAGCTGGTGTGAAGGGGTGTACACGGACCAAAGCTCCCCACCCCAGTAACAGCTTTCCTTTGAAACTCTTTAAGTGGTTGCAGTGGTAGCGCCCACTGTCTGGCTATGCAAAAGAAAAAAAAAACATTAAAAAAAAAATAATAATAACTTGGACACTCCATTTCCTGGAACACTTCACCCACAGACGGTTTATTTCAGGAGGAGAGGAGCTCCTGATACGTGGACGGATGGGACAGACCAGGATAGGATGGAAGGGAGCTCTGATGTTTTATTTTCTCTCTCTCTCTCTCTCTCTCTCTCTCTCTCTCTCTCTCTCTCTCTCTCTCTCTCTCTCTCTCTCTCTCTCTCTCTCTCTCTCTCATGATTTTAGAGAAGACTTGCTTTGGGTGTGTTTATATTTGCTATTTAAGTGGTACTTCTGCAAGCCTCCTAGCTGTACCTTTTTTGTGCGTGGTGTGAGTATATAGGTGTGTGCTATTCGTATGAGAGAGAGAGAGATCTGTTTTCCCATCAAATATGAGAGAGAGAGAGAGATGTTTTCCCATCGAGTGGTCAAACAACAGCCCATACTCAGGTAATGGGCTCATCATTTGACTACAAGACTACAATCTAACATGTTGTTTCCCCTTCTCACCATTCAGGGGTCAGCAATGGCCGTTGGTCAATCTTTATCATACGAATTCATCACCACACACGTCTGTCGCTTTATTTCGTACAGATGTGACATATATATTGAAATATATATATTTAAGATGTTGTATATTTCAATATATTTACTTGCATATTGGAATGTTATGTTTCAGTATTATGGTTTTGTTTGAGAGGCATAAGAGTTCCTCCCAGTCTGTCACATGGACTGCTGCTGTAAGTTTTTGCGCTTTTCATGCTTGAGGTCATCGCTATGATTTCAGTTCACAACTATAAAGACCAGTCCAGATGGTGACATGTGGACCTCTTAATGAATTAACACAATTTTGCTGGATCAGTCTCTCAAACGACCAGACCAACGGAGTATCCCTTGGCTCTAGTGTGTTCATTGACCACTTTTCTTTTTCACCACGCTGTGCCAAGCTGGGGCTGAAGAGAAGTGACCTAACTGATCATTTTGTCTGCTTTTGGTTTTACATTTTGCTGTTGATGTTAAGCTTATTTTATTCATTATTGATGATTTGTTGGTTATGAAAGGTCAGAAATGTGTGTAACGGGACAGATGGGGTATTTGTAAATAAGGAAGACTGTTGATGTATGAGGGTGCCACATGACACTTTCATAAGAATTACATAGAGGCTTTACAGACAAAGTTTCAGACAGTAACCACACACACCCCTCTACAGGGATGGCAGATGTACACAGGGTTTGGAAACGTAAGTTGTCTCAGCTGGAAGAGCTCAGAGTCCACAGGCGGTTAGCCAGAGGACTTGGTTTGAGACAGGTCTCACAGTTTTGTGCTTGCTACAGAGGGTGTTTGATATCTGTGTGAACTGTTAAAATAAATCTGGTGTTTTGAGAAGGTCTGAAATGGATCTGTTATGCATGTGTGTTGAAGTAGTGTCTTTTCATTCAGTTGTGTTTAAGAGTGTGTGTGTGTGTGGAGGGGGGCGGAGGGTGTCCATAACATGCCATGTAATGGATTTATATATGTATATGCATCTATATTAACAACAGAGGACTCATGCTCCAGGGCCCATCTCATACTATACCCCTGTCAGGCTCCATTCTTCACATAGCCATACATGTACAAAACTCATTGCTCAAGATTACTAAGATTAAGATTACTAAAACAAGATTACCCTTAACAGGCAGTGCACCGTATCCCATCATAATTTAAAAATATATATATTGTTGTTTACAAACTTTGCAAACATACAGCTGCATACCAACACCAGTCATCTCAAGAGCAATATTAACGTGGGGGTTCGGATGTGGGTTGGGGTTGATGGAGGATGCTCGATGCCCCAGATCACATGTAGTTTGGTCGCAGCCTCATGCCACACCCCCTGCTGCGAGTTGCTGACAGTCACTGCAGTCTGCAGTAAAACACCGGCGCCTACCACAGTGCACCAGACTGCAGTCTTTCCTGCGGTGTCTTTGGTGGAAAGGACACATACGGGACCGGGACAATGTGAGTATGCTGTCGTCCGGCAGTGAGTTACCATGACTATGCTATAGTTTAATCAAAAACATGGATATAGTATATATTATATAGCATTTCGTAGTTCTTTCGTATGTTATACTTAAGCCTTTAAGTAACTCTTCTGCATTGTCATGATGTCTGATGGTAAAGTAAAGTTTTTTTTGCATCGCTCGCGATCAACTGTCCATGCATGCGGGAAATCACCTTGACCTTTTTATTCCGTCATTTTAGATTATATACGGTATAACGATGTAGCCGATATTAACAGGCTGCCATAACATATGTAAAAGCTTTGCTACAGCAGCAGGTTATACATGACATGTATCTGAGACAGGTGATTGAACTGAATATAGAGGCGCACTGTGTCCCACCTTGATCTGAGCCATCTCGTCTTTAAATAACCTCGATTTTCCACTAATTGGTTCACGGGTTGTTTAGGCTTAAATTGGGCATGAGGCAAATTTAGACTGATGACAGGCTAGGCATAAACCTTGGTTATAATCAAGAGGATCTAATGAGCTATTGAGCGCGTGACCTCAAAACGCCTTTGCTTTTGAAAAGGTGGATGATGATGATGCAGCAGAATCTCTCTCTCTCCTCCCGCGTCGCTCTGAAAGCAGAGGATAATGTGTCCCACTTCACTTCTGCAGTACGAACACTTGAATGCGCCACACTTCCAGATGAATGCAGAATCAGGGCAGCATCCTCCATCAAAGCTCTTCAGTAATGGAGCAGCGTTCTCCTTCAGGTTCAAGCTTTTAGCTTGATCTTCTTCCTTCTGCACCTCGTTTGTTTGTTTAAGATTTGGGGGGAATTTTTTCCTTTATTAGAGAGTTGGGGGAGAGAGGGGACAAAGGTCCCAGGTCGGACCTGAACGTAGGTACATGGTATGTGCCTTAACCTCTTAAACCGCCAGGCCTCAGGGTGCCCGTGTTTGTTTGTTTTGCTTTTATTCTTTGTATAATTACATTATTGTATTTACTCTTCAAATGTAAGTGCAGTTTAAATAAAGGTGTCTGTCCGTCCTCAGGGCGTTCATCTCAGTCTTGGCAACGTTGGCTCTGGTGGTTTCAGCTGAAGGAGGCGTAGGGTAAGTTGATATTGTCTTTGGGGAGAGAACCGGAGAGAGAGACTGAAAAGTAATTTCATCCCTTGCCCTGTTGTAGACCAAGTACCAATACCAGCTTCTGCACCGAGTCAAAGGAGTGTCTAGAGTATGAGCTGGTCTGCAAAACAGATGAATATGAGGTGAGTGGACCCCCCCCCCCCCCCCCCCCCCCTCTCACTAACATGCATTCACACACTCATCAAAACTTTTACATCTCACAAAATTGACTTTTTTTTCTCTCTCTCTCTCTCTCTCTCTCTCCCTCCCCCTCGCTCCTTCCCTCCCTCCCTCCAGGTGCGACACTACAGCTTTACTCGCTGGGTGTCAACCGATGCTGAAGCCTATTTTATGGGAGTCGGTGCAGCGATGGCCTTCAGGAGACTTTTCCAGTACATCACTGGAGCCAATGAAGGAGGTAAGGACAGGACGGGTGGGGAAATTCAGCATCCATCAAACATAAATGTTGTCTGGCTTCCTGTATGGACTCTGTGTGTGTGTGTGTGTGTGTGTGTGTGTGCGTGTGTGTGTGTGTGTGTGTGCGTGCGTGCCCACGGCAGGCATCCAGATGGAGATGACCGCACCTGTCCTGGTCAAGATCCCCGAGGAGACTAAGATGTGGGAGCCAGCTATCTACACTCTCAACTTCCCACTCCCCGCAGCCTATCAGGACAAGCCGCCCACACCCACCAACGATAAGGTGAGGCAGGCTCGTCAGCAGCTCCTTCAGTCCAATCATGGATTTAGATATGTAGGGAATACAGAAGGGAGAGAGGGGGGGGGGGGGGGTAGATAGATAGAAGTGGGATAGTGGGAGAAAGGCACAATGACGGTGCTGACTCCAGTTTCCTGTTGTTGGTGAGTTGTCCTTTACTACTTCTTACATCCCCGCTAGTGTCTTTTTGGAGTATGATTGTAAAGTAATTTGATCTTTGAGCGTCAATAGAGAACATTCGTAGATATACAGTACGAAGTGCAGCTGGCTCCAGTGCCGCTCTCAAATCAAGATAGTGCTCGCTCTCCTTCTCACTCTCTGATTATACACATAGCCACACGTCTCCGACTAAATCTGTGCATCTATACATTCTGATCTACTTTGATCTCATCCATCATAAATGGTCCAGACTATCTAGACATCGACAGTCTTTAATTCTGCCTGAATGGATATCAGTGCTGTGATGCGGCTTTCTAACTATGTTCAATCCACCTGTGGTCTGTAATCCCATCAAACCAGATCAGATATCAAGTAGTATTTTCAAATAATTCTTAGTTTGATTGATGGGTACTATATATTGGATTAAACACACGTTGAGAATCATTTGCAAATACTGTTTGACTTTCTCTGCATATGTCTGGAGTGTGTCATGCTGCATTGGATTCAGCTGTCTGTGGTGTCTGCCGTGGTGTGGGATTATGTCTGTGTGTGTCTGTCTCTCCTGCTACAGCTGTACTTCACAGAGATGTCAGGCATGTATGTTTACGTGAGGAGCTATGGAGGCTGGATGCTGTCGGTCACCTCCAGGCTGCACGCACACCTGTTGACTAAAGAACTGGAGAGAGTACGGGCTTCGTACAACCACACCTACCACTATGGAGTAGGCTATGACAGGTATACACATGTTATCACCCGTGTACATACAGAACACACACACACACGCATGCACACCCTCGGGTGTTTGTTCCATGACTTTCGGGAACAGATCAATTATGTTGTGTATTTATTTCTGTCTCTGTGTGTGTGTGTGTGTGTGTGTGTGTGTGTGTATTCAGTCCCTTGAAGCTGTTGAACAGGCACAACGAGGTGTGGTATGTGGCCGAGGGGGAGACCGTCTGCACGGATCCGCAAGAACCCACCCCCGCGCACACCCCTACACCCACACCCACGCAGACGCCGACCGACTCTCCCACGGGCACGCCGTCCGACTCCCCCCCGCCCCCGCACACACTCTCCGATTCGCCGTCGCCCTCCAACCTGTCCTCGTACACGCCGTCCAACCTGTCCTCCTCGTACACGCCGTCCAATTCTTCAAACGCACCCTCCCTCTCCCCATCTCGCACCCCCACGAGCACCTCCTCCCACTTACCTCCCGAAGCCACGTTCAGCCACCCCCCTACCTCCGCCCAGATCCCGGTGGACCCCACGAGCAACTCCTCCGACCCCATCTCCGCGAGCCCCGCCCTGGACGCCCCGGCCGACGCCGACGCCGACGCCGACGCCGCCCTCCGGAACGCCACGGCGCGCGGCTCCCTGGACGCGCGAGCCGACAGCGATCCCGCGGTGGCGCCGGCAGATGCTCATTAGCAGCGCGTCACCTTTTTTTTTTGTCTTGACCGCTCATTCCAGGTATATTAAGGATGGGATCGAAATAGAAAAGATACAGAGAGAGATGTAGACGGCAAAGAAAGATGGAGATGCGAGACGGAACACGCCGCTCTCTTCCTTGTGTGTATGACCTGCTGCCTCTTCCTGTCGCCACCTAGTGTGTAACTACACGCTCTTTCACCGCTATGCGCCTGCAGCTCATAGTTTCAGCTAACACATAAAATAGGATGATACCCTCATGCTAAGGGTATCATACGGCTGCTTCATAGAATTAAGTAAAATCTAAGTATTAGTTAGTTAGGATTTAGGATTATTGTGTTAATTGGCTCATCCAGCTAAACATCATTTTAACCCTAAAACTAAAGGAGCATTGCACCAGGAGTGAATTCAACTCTAGAAACAAACCGGTGGAATGGAAGTCTGTACATAATAGATTGGAGCGTTAGAAGCCGTGTTGGGATTATATAGTCTTAAAACAAGAGGGCCATCTATTCTCTTACTGTGTAATATCAGCTCTTGTTGATGGGGTAGATGCCGTATGTAGTTTCCATCTATAGCTGCCCCGGCTGTTTGTCCCTTGCTGTTCTTCAGGCTGTGTATCACCTTCTGTCTGTTTGGCCTCATGTCATGTTTATTTCATGCTACGTGGGGCAACATCATGTCAAACCTTAATCATGTGTTCAGTGTGTGACTTTCACTGGGATCCCTGGCGCAGCCCGAACCTCAAGTAGACATAAATATGGCTCTATAAAATTTGTGTTCCCCCGAAATAAAAATTTCCAAATATTTATTTTTCCTCGATCCAATGGTTTTTACAACCCCATTTACACTCAAAAGTGCCTGTAATAGCATCATTCACTGTCTAAATATGTTTGATGCAACATTTTAATTTCTCTAGTTATTTATCAAGTGTATGTTGATACTTGTGATTAGATATCATTACTTTTCACCATCGGGCGCTAGGCAATAAAACCCTGCAATACATATTTTGGATATCTTTTAATCATAATGGACCTAACCCACACAAGAGATTATCTAAACAGACTAAAAATATTGTTTACCAAGTATTTGGAAGGTTTGCATTTTCTTAAACCAAAAGATTTCAGACAACTTAGTGACCCAACATTAGATTTTATTTGATAGAGACAGCTGTGCACTACTTCACACACATCAATTTATGCACACAGATTCAAACACACTGCCCTGAGCCCCTTGTGTATTACTTCTGTTCATTTATTCCCCCTGCAGATCACCCAAATATCAAATGATTAAAAAATGTGTTGTCCCCTAAACCTCTCTATCCCAATACCCACATTCTGTTGACCCATATGTTTTTTTACACATAGCAAAAAACATGAGAGCCAATAGTTAATGTAAGGTTCTACGTATATGAAGATAGACAATATGATCCCTAATCTTAGTGGAGGTCTGCTAAGATATTGTGTGGCTTATGTCCAGACTAGATGCACAGTATGTGGTAGGATTGCCCCAAAGATCCCAAAGAACCATGCCTGATTGACCAACGCTACACCAACTAGATCAGTTAATAATAGAGATTCTCTATCTACGTGTTTGTGAGCTACATGTTCTGAGGAAGGTGAAATAAAATACTAACAAACCTTTTTTTGGGCTCATTGTGTCATTGTTTGGACTGGATTAACCAAGACGCAAACTGTTTTCAAATGTTGAGCTCCTTTCCTTAAAATGATATCTCTATTAAACTAAACTTTCTTAACTCTCTTTTTATGTGTCAAGTTATCCACTTGATGGCCAAACACAGGACGTTAACAATGAAGTGGAAAAAGCAAACTGAGACAAAGACGCAAAAGTCAGACAATCGTTTCCAGTGAAGGTTCGATATTATTTGCTAAAAGATCAACATTGGTTGTTGTCTGTATCTAAATTGGTGAAGAGTTGTAGATGAGTGTTAAGGTGCCACTGTGTTGAAGCGTGAGTTCATTGGCATCATAACCATCTCACCAGTGGACACACTGCCTAGAGGACAGAGACAGGAAGAAGAGCAGACAATTGTACAAACATAAGACACACAGAAAAGATGAATGAGTTTTTTGCTGTGTGACAAAAATATATTTGTGAAATGCAAAACATTCTTGCTCTTAGAGAATTAGCAGGATTGGATAATTTGGCCATTATTATGACTCACCAGCAGAGCTACATTATGGGGACTACACTGCCGTGGATCCATCTCCTGATGACATCACGACACCTTCTAAGAACACCATAGCATCACCTGATGATGTAACGGCACCTCCTGATGACATCACGGCACCACCAGAGCCAGCAGATGAGGAGCTGATCTCAGAGCCACTACACTGCATTGATGTAGAAGCTCCCCCTGCCCCTTCAGCTGACATCATCACGCCGCCACCTGACATGGCGTCACCAGAGCTAGCAGATGGGGAGATGAACTCAGCGCTACTAGGCTGCACTGACATGGATCCATCTCCTGATGACTTTGCGACACCTTCTAAGGACACCGTAGCATCACCTGATGATATTATGGCACCACCAGAGCTAGCAGATGAGGAGATGACCTCAGAGCCACTAGACTGCACTGACATGGATCCATCTCCTGAAGACATCATGGGCCCACCAGACACCGTAGCCCCTCCTGATGTCATCAAAAAGCCACCTGAAGGCATCATAGCTCCCCCAGAACTGGTGGAAGAGGAGCTGATATCTGTGGTGCTTGATGTACCATCCTCCATCAGGCCCTCAGCAGCACCTCCTGATGTAATCACGGCTTCCCCAGAGCTGCTAATCTCTGCACAACTGGATTTCATCGTCATGCCTCCTTCCATCACGGCTGCTTCTGCTGGAGAAAAAATCAAGCCATCATTATCCACTTATAACCTTATACATTTACTCAGGCAGTCAACCAACCATATTTAACGAAGATCAATGTAATCCAGAGTTAATAGAGAACAACTGTGCACTTGCCTGAAAGGATAATTTCTGATTTTAGTCTGATATTGAACTTGCACTTTGGTGTAAGAATAGTCTATAAACCAAGTGAAGTTCTCTTGTAACACAAATAAAATTCAGCCATCACTAAAGTCATGGGGGTAACCATGACATCTTTAATAATTGTTGCCCAAATCACCTTGAATCGATGCTTCTGGATGATTTGGAAAACATTACAGTTACCCCCATGACTCCCAATTATTTAGCATTTATTGTTACTAAGTTTTTGCCAATGTTTTCCAGTTTGGCCTCGTTCTCGACTACTCTCAGGTCAATGAACCGTCTGAATATCACACAGAAAAACACACAGTACAGATGAGCCACAAATGGAGGTCAGTGAGGACCCTGAAATATACTAAAATACTGCCCCGCTAGTCCCAGAGTTTTTGATTGTGGTTAATGTTTTATCCAGCAGATCCTCCTGAGCCAGCTGTACTGCCAGCATTGTTGCCTGAGGGTTCTGCTGCAGTGGACGCGATAACCACAGACCCTCCCTCTGATTTTATCATGGCAGAGCCTCCGCCAGACATCGTACCTCCGGATGACACCATTACGGCTTCAGCACCTCCACCCGATGGCATTATGGCTGCTCCGTCAGAGGAGGAGGAAGAGGAGCACTTTGTGATGTTGGTTACCATTCCTCCTTCGATCGTGGTGGTGCTGGTGACTGTCTTGCTGTTCATGACAACCATGGATCCATCACTGGTCATCACAGAGTCTTCTGATGATACTATTGCTGCATCAGCTGCCCCAGCATCACTAGAGCTGCTGGTGCTGGTCACCGTCTCGCTGGTTTCGATGACGGTGGATCTTCCCCCTGGTGATGTAATGGCACTTCCTGATGACAACATTGCTGCTCCACCACCGGAGCTGGTGGCTGAGGATGAGGAGGTGATAGAGCTGGACGTGGTCATCATGGGCCCCTCAGCACGAGCTGTGGACAATATTGCAGCTCCTCTGGCACCACTTGCTGACATCATGGCTGCCCCACTAGAGCTAACGAATGAGGTGGAGGTTTTTCTAGATGTCATCATCAACGGGGCTCCTCTTGTTCCCCCTGAGGCCACCATGCCTGCTCCAACAACGCTGGCCCCCTCTAGCAGCTTCCTGTAGGTGCTGATCTCCATCTCAAGACGGCTCTTGATGTCCAGCAACTTCTGGTACTCCTGGCTCTGCTGTGTGACACCCTGGAAGACTGAGGACAAATCCCCTTCCAGACCAGCCACCAGGCCGCTCATGCCCATAAGGCGTTGCTGGTACTGGGCCTCCACTTCTGCAAGCCTGGCCTCCAGGTTCACATTCTGGAGAAGAACAACAAGAGAGAGGATACATAGAATGAGAAAGGAAAAAAACTGTATTGTGTGTGTGCGTGTGTGTTTCACTTTGTGGTACACTTCACCCCCATGAAGAGAACTTCCATCTCCATCTGTAGTGCGAGGGAACGGTTGCGTCCATCTCTGGCTTCTTGTGTCTCACCGACCATTGTCTCAGTTAGCTGGGTTGACACTACCTCTTTCACCTCCAGCTGAGACATACAGACACATGTGGACACAAGCACAAATTCATTGCCATAGTTAAATCTGGCATATGGAATATATTTGTGTGTGAGTACACGTGATTACAACTGACCTGTTTCATGTACAAGCCCTCGGCCTGGCGTCTGTTGTGGTCCACAGCAGCCTCGTACTCTGCCCTGATGTCAGCCAGAACCTGGGACAGGTGGATGCTCTCGGCTGCTTGCACGTTCACGTTGATGTTACCCATCAGACCTCCATGTACGGACAGCACCTCCTGTTGAAGCAGCAGGGATTGAGGGGAGATGAGGTGGAGGAAACGTGGTGGAAAAACAAGTTGACATGTACTCTTGTGTGATGGTGATACTTGAAATAATACCTGTCAGTAAAAGGAACAAGCAGGTGCTATACAAGAAAAGGAATAGCACAAAGGCCAGGCAAATGGACAGACAGGGATAGGAAGGTGTATAGAAATATAGAAAATAGGCTAAATGAAGGCTAATAGTGATGTGATTAATAACAAACACAGAGACCAAAGCAGTTTTGACTGTATGGATGAAGTGTTTGCTGCAACAGGAGAGAGAAGAGAGAGAGAGGAAATGACGATGTGTGACAGAAAGATAACTTGTCTGTGTCCACGATAAGAATCCGATTATAAACATGGAGGAGTTTTGTAGTTTGACACCTGTTGGTGATTTTTCTTCATCGCTGTGTACTCATCTATCAGAGACTGCAAATCCTGCACCATCGCCTGACTGGCCAGATTATAGTCTCGTTGCAAAACCCGGAGTCCCGCGATGTCTCGCTCGAGAGTCTGGCGTATCGGCACTTCCATCTCCCACCTATCGGCAAACGCAAACTTGTGATTTACAGTCCAGCATTGCAAAAAGTTGGTTTATGTGAGTGGTTTTGTTTAATGAAAAAACACAATTGACTGTTTTTAAATCAGACAGGGTAAGCACATAGAAGTGATCAAACACTAAAACGTCTACATTACACATTGATAAAACTTTTTCCACAACTTATACAACGATGTGAGGAAATAGTTCAGGAAGATGTTTTGGGTAAAGACGCTTCATAAATCATACTTCTGTCTGAAGTCGTCCGCTGCCAGTTTGGCGTTGTCAATCTCCAGAAAAATGCGTGCGTTCTGGATAATGACAGCCAGCAACTGTACAGAGAAAAGGATTCAAATACTAATGTTTAGTTGTGTGATTTTATATTTATGTTGCTGCCAGGTTACAATCTAACAGATGTCTATAGGCTACTTTAACGCATGGGGAGCGAAGTGATTAATACAGCAACTAATGCATGAATCAATGAATTAATCAGGATGTCACGAAGCTCGACAATGACAAATGAATGAGTAATACCATTTGTTAATGGTAGTGAATTATTGTACCTTTTTACGTGAAATCCTGACAGTTCATTCATTAGTTCATTAATTAAGTCATGTTGATGAATACAGTATTAATTCGTGCTTATTTGTGACCCTCGTTATAAAGTGTTACAGAAATGGTTTTATTAGCTTAGGAAGAATAAACCATATTCTACCCTACCTGCTGCTTCAGCGGTTTGAGCTGTGCGTCAAACTTGGCGAAGTCGTGTGGAACGACTTTGTTGAAAGCGAGGCTCCTCAGCTTCTCCTCCAGCGCACGGTTGGCGGCCTCCAGCATCCGCACCTTCTCCAGGTAGGCAGCGAGGCGGTCGTTCAAGGACCGCATCTGCATTTTCTCGTTCCCCACAACGCAGAGAGACGTATCGCCGACCACACCAGCAGCAGATCCCCGTCCACCAGCGCCGCCACCTCCTCTGCTGCGCAATCCCCCGAACCCAAACTGTACACCTCCAGCCCCAAACCCGGCTCGGTTTCCCATTCCGCTACCCATGGAGCTCACGGGGACGGACATGCCCCTGAACCCTCCTCCTCCACCCGCCATCCCGAACCCAATCCCCGCCGACCCCACCAGGGACCCCCCGGAGAAGGAGGCCTCTCTGCGGCTCCCCAACCCGGAGAAGGAGTTGGCTGAGAACCGTTGTTTACCGGTCAGAGTCATCACTGTTGACACAACTGCCAGGCAGACTGAGAGAAAGACACCTTCTGTGGCCACACCGCTGTTAGGGGACCGGCACGTGTGAGGCTATCCTATGGTGCGTAAAGAGCTGGGGATATATAAAGGGTGCGCTCGGTTTCCACGCCTTTGCCCAGATTGATGAACCCACCTCCCTCACTCACTCAGTCACACTCCCTCGGGCGTTTGTTCCGTATGTGAGCCCGACAGTGAAGACAGTGAAGTGCCAAAGGGATGGGCTCGGTAAACCACAACTATTTTTACTTTAACGTTACATCACAGTCAGGGGAACACGAATAAAGTCCTTTTTTACTCTAAAGGTACATTCATTTGATTTAGCACTTCGCCCCAGAGATAGCTGAAACTAGGACTGGTTGAATTGTGCCAACTTCCATGCACAAGGTGATAAAGCCCTCATGATAATATAAGATAGGATAGGATAAGACAACCGACAACTTAATTGCTCCCATGGTCAGCCAGATTCTCACCTCTAACCGCGGAGAGCAGCACCACATTGCAAGTATCCATCCCCATAAATTATTTAATTTTTTTTTTCTTAAAACAAGCGGGGGGAAAGTTAGATTTGTTTCCATGTTTCCAATGCAAATCTATTTTTTGGTTTGTTTTGTTGATATTAGTGGAGTGATCTGCCTTACAATTGAAATTTCTGAAACAAGTGATATTGCATTGAAAACAAGAAACCCCAGATTCTAAGACTGAATATGGGACTAAATGACTTGGCTAACATGGATGGGTTTTGCATTGCAGTTCTTTCTTTTCATCATTTTGAAGAGTGTGATCGAAATCCACTGAAGTGGGAAAAAAAAAGCTTTAAGCTTGATGAAGATGAAGATGGAGTTGGGGGTGTTAACGCCTGTTTAAGTAGAGTTGGTTTGTTTTGTTGTCACCTGTCGCCCAAGGGGGTCTTATTCAGGTTGCATAACACTTCACACTAATAAAACTGTTAAAGCTGAGAACCTGAGCTTTGACATTTACAATCAACACTGGAATTTTACAGAAGTCTCAGGCACCCTAGATTGTTTAAATAAATCATCTTTTTTACATGTGACTTTTGCACAGTACTGTATGTATCAGGAAAATGCCAATGTCAGCAATGTCAGTTTATAGGTAAGACACCACCCTGCAGCAGTCCATCACTACGAATTATATGTGCAGTGTTGAAGTTTTATATTTGTAAGCAGTATAATGAGAAATGCTGCAGACAGATGATCCTGATAAGGTTTCTGTCTCACGGAAGGCTTATGCAACAAGATAAACCCCCCAAGCCATGGTTGGTATCTCATTACCGAAATTATGAAACATTCCCAAGATCTGATTTGTCAGCATGAGAAACAGGTCAGCAGGGTGGAGGAAACCGGGAGAGAATTGTAAGAGGTAGATAGCGTTAGTAAGAATAAGACAGACAGAGAGAGAGAGAAATCAGTCAGTCAAGTTTAATCCAGTTTGTCATTTCACACATGAAAGCTGATTTGAAACACACCCATTTTATTTTGCCTGCTGTACCATGAGGGCCACAGCCCAGTTGCCTTAATTGTAGCATGGCGTGATGCCATCCTCAATTCACTATCATTTAAATGTACAAAAGTTGCTTCAATGGCATCCGATGCTCAAATAGCCACTACCCACATAGTCCCTCATCAAACAACACGGTGATATAGTGAGATAAGCTTTTACCACATAAAGAACCATCTGTCTCAGACAGTCACAGATATATTTACACACCTTTGACTCACTCCTGAAAAAACAAAGCTATTTTGTACTCTCGTCTATTCACAGAACACTGCTTCACATGGGTATGGCTATCTTTCATTTTGAAAAACAAATGTGCTTTGATCCATCTACGGACAGTTGTTTGTAGAATTAAACTTGAAAACTGTACAAAATAAAAGTCCTGCCAGTCACTCTGACACGAGAAGGCATTTACAGGTTTGTTTTCTCTGTTGTTTGGCTAAAGGTATAAAACAGACACACTCGTATTTGACAAAGTCTTCAGTCCACAACGGTCATGTGAAGAATCAGTAGCTTTTGGAACAGATAGTATTCTTATGTCTTATGAGAGTCAGTGTTTCTCAATAAACACACCTTATTGTGGAAAGTCTAAGTTTCTTCTCACAGAAAAAAAACATTTTTCATCCTCTATTTCAAACAATGAAATCATAAATAAGCAAACTTTATTAGAGTTATGATAACTGTGAAATTATTTAAACATTTTACAAAATGCTCCTCTTGACATGAATATGTCTCAGTGCTCTTTTTTTAGGGAGGAAGATTGTGGTGTACCATTTTCATGCACATGAAAGGGAGTACAAATAACTCCTCCAATAGTATTTCTAGTAAAATCCAAGGGCAAGAGAGGTAAGGTGAGTGTGTACACAGACATGCACACATGCATATGCTCATCTGTCTGCATATGAGTAAATCTGCACGTTTTCATGTGTGACTGCAGTTTTCACCATAATTACTTTGGGATTACAGCCTTCTTAGTGATACTTGCTCTCCTGCTGCCGCCGCCACCGCCGCCGCCGCCGCCGCCTCCTCCTCCTCCTCCTCCTCCTCCTCCTTGCCAAAGGTGGCCAGGGATGGTGAAGGCATCCACACTCATGCCCATGGTTTTAGAGGGGATGGCGCTGAACTGCTTCCTGTCTGAACTATATTTGAAGATGGATTCCACCTGGGTGGAGCTTATTGTCCGCGGGCCCACGCCAGCCAATCGTGCGAGCTCCTGGGAGTCCGGGCTCATGGTGTACACGCCTCGGAACTGGCAGCTGGCATCACGTAAGAGGATGAGGAAGTGGTTGGCGGGACTCTTCTCCATCTCCTGAGGTTGGAAGGAGTAAGAGATTCATCTTCAATGTTTTAGTTTGCATGGGCTTGTGTGACATTCAAACATGCAAACAGGCAGCCTAGTGCTCAAACAACAGAATTCACACCAGGATTTGATCGACTTGTGTCATGAATTTCACCAAGAAGGTATTGAAGTGGATGCTAGTGTACAGAAACTGAATCCTCTACCTCAACGATCTTGTTTTTTTGAGTCTCGTTGACCTTGCCAGCCAGACAGCAGCGAGACAGAGCATTGTGAATCATGAATTTGTTGGACTTGAAGCTTGGCTCCTTGAAGAGCTTTGGACCTGCAAATACAAACACAGGCACACACACACACACACACACACACACACACACACACACACACACTACTATTAAGACAAATACATGTATGCATACCAAAATAAACACTTTGGCATCAAATACTGGTACTCGAGACCTGAGAGATATACTGTGTAGTACCAGTGTATTCCGGGACAGCCGAGGTGCCGTTGGAAGCCGCGTCACAGTCTCCGTTCTGATTGGTCGGTCTGCTTGGTGACATACACCGCAGAGGAGAATCAGGACGGCTGTTGGAGAGAGATCAATCAGTGAATAGGACCTTACAGGTATTACAGGTCCCCTCATTGTTTGGATCCTTTGCACTAGACATGATGACAGACTGGATTCAGATCGTAGTTCAGACCCTCCCCTCCCCGTCTCTACCCACCCACCCCTGGGTAGTGGGAGATATTTGGGGACTGCTACATCGTTTTATTTACTTGGAGAAGTACTTGTGCCCGAAGGTATAATCCAGAACTTGTGTGTTGTGAAAGGGAGACAAAGGCTTCATCTATTAATCTTCATCTGATAATATCTGACATGTTTTAACCAGATCATGTAATGTCACTGTGAACTGCCCTGTTCAGACTTGAAACCTGGATGCAATGCAGCCATTCACAGGGCTCCTTAAGTTCTAAATACACCTAAACTTGTAGGGGGGGGGGGGGAGAGAAAGAGAGAGAGAGAGAGAGAGAGAGAGAGAGAGAGAGAGATTTTCACCCCGGAGGAAGAATCTGACAGGTCGTTTTCTCTTCTCTGGTTATTGTGAGTTGAGCTGGAAGCATATTCGCTGCTCGTCAAGCATGTACAAATACAAAAATTAGTTGGAGCGAAGACAAGGAGGGACAGAGGGAACGTCCCTGCACATATTTATCGGTGTGATGAAGGTCCCATATCATAGGAATTCAAATTGAACTATGTATGTGTTTATATAAATATATGGCCAAAGATGTTTCGTGAAGACATTGTTCAGTTTTGATTTTGAGTAGATACATTTTTTAAAAATCCACTTTTTTACTTTTTACAGGCAGTTTCATACCAACTCCAGTAAACGCATCACAACTGGACTTGGTCTTGATTGGCTCACCTCACTAAAGAATTGCTGAAATCCGTCTAATCAGACCAGTTGGCAGCGTTTGAACTGACACACCCACTGGAAAGCCTCAACTCAGCAGGTTTACCTTGTTTGAATTGGAGGAGCCTGTGCTGTCACAACTAATTCACTTCAACTTTTAACTATTTGAAGAACATAATACTTATCCTGAGTACCTTTGAACAGACAATTCTGAAAACTGATCTTTAAAGATAGAAGAGAAATGACATGAACGAGAGGAAGAAAGAGGCAAAGTAATGGTCATGAGAGAAAGAGGACCAGAGGCTGGCAGTGTACCTCGAGGGTTTGTTAGTGCGACTGTTTCCTGGCTCGTCAGCCACGGCTGCCAAGTTGAGGGAGGAGTGGGAGTAGACCTTGGTCAACCTAGAGCCTTAAGATGCAGCGAGCGAGAAAAGAAAGCAAGTGAGACATGTCACCCTCCACAAATGATGCAGACAACTGACGGGCCAATCAGTATCAAGATGCATCATCCTACTGGGTTTTCGTCAAAACAAGACCGGTGATGTAACAGTTACGGCCTTTCAAAGTTTGACATTTTGACCTTTAAATGTTGCGTCAGTCCCAAAATGCATCATCCCTCCAAGTTGCATCAAAATTGGAAGAGTTAAAAACTTAAGAACAGAAAAGTCAACGTGCAGGAACTCTAGTGAAGTCAGTTGATTGTGAACTGGTCGATAACTCTACGCCTCTTTCCACATTACCCATAGTTCCCTTGGCCGGGCTCCGAGACAGCTTTGACTCCTCCCGGGTCATGCTGCGGGGCCGGGAGCGGGTCTTCTTGACAGAAGCTTTTCCCGGATTTGCAGGTTTCTGCCGCAGCACTTTGTCCAGGTCGGCCATGATCCTGAGCTGCTGCCGGTGTGCGTACTCCCCTCGTGTGAAATCTCCTCGGCGAGCTGGCGTGGCCGGGGGGGTGGGGGAGGGGGAGGTGGTGCCGGCGGGAGGTGTATGAGAAGGAGACCCTCTTCGGTCTTCTGTGGATGCTGGTCTGAGAGTCGGAGACATTAGGTCACTTTGATATGGGCACAACTTTTGATGCTTTTATGTTCTTAATGAATTCAAGTACAAAAAAGTCATGTGTGTGTGTGTGTGTGTGTGTGTGTGTGTGTGTGTGTGTGTGTGTGTGTGTGTTACCCGTTTTCCCTTTCTTGCTCATGCCACTGTCTCCTCCTCCTCAGCTCCTCGGTTCTCCTCTGCTGTCTCTCTAACAGTAAAGCTCTACGCTGGGCCATCTCCTCCTCATTATGTACCTCCCCCTACACACACACACACACACACACATCATAACTGTACATCCCTTAAGAAAAAATGAAACTTTTTATTCAACTGTATTGTGCAACAAGATGTGTGCATGCAAGACCCGCTCGTCTCTCCCTTCCACTCACCTTAAAGAACAGTCCTACCAATCCTCTGGTCCCCAGCTCACTCTGTTCCCCGCTTGGCTCCAGAGCCTCTGCCTGCCTCGTCTGTTCTCCTTTGGATTCTGTTTGTTGTTCTGACGACTCCCCCGGTTCTGCTGCCGGATCCAGTTGCTCCGTGGGATCCGCGGGTTCTCCCACCAGTCCTCTAGCGGCTTCCACAGCGGCATCTGTTTGGTCGCTCATGGAATCCGAGGAAAACTCCTGCCCCTCGTCTGTCGGTTCGTCGCTGCCCCCCTCTGGCCGTCCCAGGGATGACAGCGACACCTCGATGATGCTACAACGGTTCCCTGCACCTCCTCCTGTCCCTCCCTCGCCTCCTGCACTGTACGCGGCAGGAAAACGACAGAGTCTCGCTCTCAAACGAGCACTCGGAGGGAGCGCCCGAGCTACTGCCGCCGGCCGCCCCGCGACGGTCTCTCTTGAGCTGGGGAAAGAGTCCCAGCCCTCCTCCCACCTCCCCGTCCTCCTGCTCCAACTCCAGGCTGAACTGGGTGGGTGTCTCGCTGGAGCCCGTTTCCGAGGCGCTCTCCTCGGGCTGCTGGGCGGGCCGGGCGGGCTCCTGGGGAGTCCGGGGCCCGCCGATGCGGAAGGAAGAGGAGGTCTGGACTTGACACTTGCTGGGGGACACCCGGCGCAGGTGGGGCAGGGTGTCCACGTTCTGCGGCGGCGTTAAGACGCGGGCGAGCGGCGGGAACTTGAGCTCGGAGGGCCGCGGGTGAGGCTGGTGAGGGGGGCGCGGGTGGTGTTTGGGGCTGCGGGCGGCGGAGGACGAGTGGATCTTAGTGCGGGGGATGGGGCAGGAGGACGAGACGGCGTGTTTGGGGGAGGCGGCGGAGTGCGCGTGAGCGTGCCGAGAGGGGGAGGTGGCGGAGGAGGGATCGCCGTGACCGGGAACGACCCAAGCTTTAGTGGCGCTCCTGGTAGGGGTCTTAGTCGGGGTTCGCGGCGGCGCCTTGGTTGGGGTGCGGGGAGGCGTTTTGGGAGGCGTTCTGGGGTCGCCTTTAGGTGCTGATTTCGGCGTGGCTTTGGGTGCGTTTTTGGGCGCCGTTCGCGGCTTGCCCATGAGTTGCTGTTGCTGTTCAGTCAGTTTCTGCATGTCCTTCTGTAGGGACTGCAGAGCTTCACTCAGTTTCTGCACCACTTCGTTATACTCCACTAGGACACCCTCTCCTCCTCCTCCTCCTCCTCCTCCTCCTCCACCTCCTTTCTCTTTCTCCACCCCTTTCTCTTTCTCCACCCCTTTCTCTTGCTCTGCCCCTTTCTTACTTTCAACAGAGAATGTGACCTGCTTCTCCAGTCGAGGTGGATGGTGGACGTTTCCTTCAACCGGCTTCTCTTTCTCCCTCTCTCCCTCTCCTTCTTTACCCTTCTGTTCTGTCTCCTCCTTCTCCTCCTCCTGTTTCAGTTGCTCCTCCATGCGGGTGAGGCGCTCCTCCAGGGTGAGATTATCCTCCTCTGCTCCTTCCCCTCCTCCCTCCCCTTGCTCTCTCTTCAGCTGAAGGAAGGCGTTTTTTCCCAGCCTCTGCCTGTGCTTGGCGAAGATGGCTTCGATGCGTCTCTTCTGGGCTTCGATGCTCCTGCGTTTCTCCTCCAGACGAGCCCCCAGCTCCCAGGCCTCGGAGCCCGGCTCGGGGCCTCGGGGACCCGGGCTGTCCTGGCGTCCGGGGCCCCCTGCTGGGGTGGAGGGTGTCTGTGGAGTTCCCGGGGTGGTTGGAGTCGGGGCAGAAGCCGACTCTTCCCCCGGAGCAGGGGGCTGCCTCCTCCTGCTGTCTCGGCGCTCGGCGAAACTCGTCATGCGCGGGCTGCTGTTGCTCGCGCTGTCGTTACCTTGGCGACCGTTACCGGGTCGAAGGTTACCGGCGGCGTTTCTGGGGATGTCATCCGATGCTTCAGAGGAGTCTACACTGCCATCTCGTAGTACAGAGTCGTCGTCGCGTGACGTATCGGGGGTCCGCCTGGACTTCTCCCTCCTCTCCCCCCTTCCTTGCTTTTCAGTCTCACCCACCTCGCCTCCAACGGGCCGGTACATAATTCCAGAACGGCAGGGGGCGGAGCTACTGAGCTGGGCCGAGTCCTCGGGGGAGTGTAGGAAGAAGCCAGCGGGGGCTCCCTCTGGACGTAACCTGGGCTCCGGCCTTCCTCCCAGCCCTCCTCTTCCACTTCTTCCACCATTCTCGACCGTCTTTCCCTTCCTTCCATCTTTGCTTCCGGGAGCGTGGACCGCCTGCAGCGCCTCCTCGATGGTCGGCAGCTCCCCCAGCGGAGGGGTGTGCGAGAGGGTGTGAGGCCCCCAGGATGAGCGCTGCGAGGGGGCTGACGCGCTGACCAGGTGGCTCAGGTCTCCCGGGGGGCTGTACGGGACGCACGTCACCCCTGATGACGTCATAGCGGGGACGCCGGTGGTCAGGCTGTCGGTGCTGACCGAGCGCAGGACAGACTCTATAGGGTTGCCCATGACAATGTCAACGTCACTGTCCAGCCCAAATGGTATGCTGAAAGTCACCGCTGAGAGAGGACGACTGGAGAGAGGTGGACGGACAGATGGACGGGTTGTACGAGACAATCACGAAAAGGGATGATTGGAGTGGAGAGGAAAGACAAAATGAGAGGAACATCAAACAAACAACTGAGACAAAAATGTGAAGAAAATTTGGAAACATAGCTACCCGATTTGTTTCTTGGTCCAGGTTTTGTTTTCTGGAATGACAAATGAAAAAAGTCAATGAGTCTATGTCAATTCCAATTCATGAAACACATTTCTAAACATTCCTGGTTTCTTACCTGGTGACACCGGGGAGCAGATGGGCACAAAGGGTTGTTTGAAGATGAAAGAGGGAGAACCACTGGAACAGAACAACACAGTACAATGCCGTTCATTCACAGCTCATTTAGCAAAAACAAACACAAAAGTAATGTTTCTCAATGTGTGTGTGTGTGTGTGTGTGTGTGTGTGTGTGTGTGTGTGTGTGTGTGTGTGTGTGTTAGCACCCCTGGTACCTGTTGCTATTCCCACTGACAGGACTTGTGACGTCCAACAAAGCTGAGGCATCTGAAACACACAGAAGCACTGCCATTTAACTGATAGTCCACGTGGTACTCAAACTAACACAACAAACAAATACGTAACAATACTAAAGGAGCCGCTGTAATGCAGTGGATGTAACAGACCTGTGAGGTCGAGTGGTTGTATGGGCTCGACGAAGTCAGGGCCTCTGAACCTCAAACCACTCCAGCAGCTCAGCTATGAAACTCATGATGTTCACCTGAGGAAAGGAGAGCGTGGGTCACTGTGGAGGCTACCACCCAGAAGTACAAAGGCCTTAATGATACTCGTATGTTGTCTATGGTGGAAATGCGAACGGTCACGGGTTCCTACATGCAGAGTTGGTGGAGCGTAGAGCAGGTCCTCCACAGCCAGGGGGCAGCAGCTCTGTAGACTGTTCCCACAAAACTCCTTGATCAGCTGCAGGTTGTACAGGCTGTCGGCCACCGACATGGTGTCCTTCAGACACACATCTAGGGTAGAGGCAGAGATGATCGAGATATACGGATGCATAGTCATATAAGTGTGTAGTGTGTGTGTGTGTGTGTGCGCCAGATAGTAGAAGTCACATACATTTTGAATAAGTACAACCTAGTTCATTTTAGCCCCTTGGAGATGGTGGTTATTTACCCATTGAATGCTTTGTCAACTGAAATTCATTGCATTCCAGGAGCAAAGCTTATTCAACATGAGGAAGATGCATTGCCTGCATATCCCCAAACACCCTGCAGTCTCATTTACAACTCATATGTTTGTGTAGATGTACAGGAAATTCAAACTACTACTACTACTAAACTACTACTACTATTTTTTTGTTATTAGACAAGATGCATCCACCTTTCAAGCTGTTTTAGTGTCTGGCAAGATTGTCAAGCAATGTATACGCATGTATACGTGCATGCACATGTGCGTATTTGCGCCTGCAGTTGTGTGTGTGTGTGTGTACCCTCCAGAGGCAGCACGCCGGGGCAGTAGTAGTGCAACGCTGCAGCTATAGCGCAGCCATTAGACAGATCTTTGACCCCAGAGACCAGAGGAAAAGTAGGAGTCAGCTTAGACTGCACCTTGTCCTTCCTATAGCGGATCTAAGGAAGAGAGAGAGGGGGAAGGACGAGGAGGAAGAGAAGAGGAAGCAGAAGAAGAGGAAAAAGAAGAAGAAGAGTTGTGCGGGGAGAGGTGGGGAAAAGAAATAATAAAATACAGATATGAAAATAGAAAAAAGGCTAGAAGGTAAAAGGTATTTATGGTTGAGAGAGTTGTTACAGATGTGTAAGTGTCAAACGAAAGAGTAAATCAGCCAGGATTGTCCCTCCTCCAGACAATACTGCTACATAAAGACTCAAACTGTGAAGCCAGCCAACATCCAATAAAATTGCAAAGAGAATAAAACTCACAAGCACAAGACCAACGATGCCTCAATGCACAAACATCTGCACACACACACACACCCACACACATACACACACACACACACACACACACACCAGAATGTGCAGTGCACAGCTAAAAAAAAAAACAAGACATTGCAGTGAACAAAATAAAAGATAGAAAAATATGGATGAATGAAAAATGTGGATGATAATAGAAAGGGGAAGATGGCCCTCTGGTGTCCATGCAGCAGGAACAGGCAGTGAAGGCACTTTGGCCCCAATCTCCAAATCAACCAGGTACAAACTACACAGAGAAAAACTGTCAAAAGAAAAGTGAAGAGCAAGTGAAAACCTCTGAAGCTACATCCTCAATTACAACGGGCACACGAGCCGAGATACATAAGAGAATCCGGTCAACGCAAAAAAAGCAACTGCTGCATGAACTGTTACGCAGCCTGGTTGCAGGAGGACCGAGACAGTACTGCAACTGAGTAAATGTCCAGTTGTCTTCCGCCTCCCGCAACGTGGCTCGGTAACACAAAGCAATAACACATAGTGTGAACGAATAAAGGACTTTTAACTGATCCATCCAACCTCGGGGTCGGAGTGGCAATTAGTTCGTAGTCTTGTACGTCAATCATCCTGCCGATATGATTGACAGCGTGAGAGAGGTGTGGCGATTCGTCGGTCTGTCTGTCAGTCGAGTATGTTGCTACGAGAGACAAGGAGGGTGAGGAGGGTGAGGAGGGTGAGGAGGGCGAGGAGGTGGGTGGCGTGTTATACGTTACCACTGGCGGCTTATTTCCCGACTCCTTCAAACAAAAAGCGATAGCATGCTGGATGGGGATGGCAGAGAGAGGGAGACAAGCATAAATGACAAGGGGGCCGGTCATCGTGGAGAACCGCCACACCACACAGTCACATGGCACCGCTCAGGGAGACGAGGAGCAACGGGGGAGGAGGAGAGAGGGTGGGGGGGGGGGGGGGCGGCAGAGATACTGGGATGCTGTGGCTGTGATAACCCACGGTTTCCGCCGCCCCTCGCCGCCCCATGCCCTCCCTCCCCCTCCCTCCCTCACCTCCTTCTTCCCCTCTGCTCTGATAATTGGGTAGCTTGAGGTGAAACTGAGACACAGATGGCTGAATGTCATAGACCAAGGTCATAAAAAACCCAGCGTCCACAACAGCAATTAACAATAAGCAGCAGCACATCTCGGCGGTCAGTTCAAAAAAGGGGCAAGATTTTCAACATTACTGTCATATATACGTAAAAAAAAGGCACTTCGGCTGAGACAGAGAAGAGATATGTAATCCAGCAGGCGCAGTAATGTCAGCCATAGCACACACAGAGAGAGAGAGAGAGAGAGAGAGAGAGAGAGAGAGAGAGAGAGAGAGAGAGAGAGAGAGAGAGAGAGAGAGAGAGAGAGAGAGAGAGAGAGAGAGAGAGAGAGAGAGACGAGAGGACACTTACTGGGACTAGTTTCCAGTACCAGCGGTTGGAGGGACACTGCCAGACAGAAGCAAGACAAAACAAAGACAAAAAAAAGCAGAGCAAGGTAGATGTTAGCAGCTTTAGCAACACAGCAGTATAGTGTGTGTGTGTGTGTGTGTGTGTGTGTGTGTGTGTGTGTGTGTGTGTGTGTGTGTGTGTGTGTGTGTGCGTGATTGCATTTTCACCGTTTCCTGAGCAGGCTGCAGGTCTGTACACGTCTGAGATTTGGGAGGCTCTTCTTCTTCTGTGCTTTCTCTCAACGTCTGGTTCAGCTGTATGCACGCACGCACACACACACACGCACACACACACACACACACACACACACACACACACACACACACACACACACACACACACACACACACACACACACACACACACACACACACACACACACACACACACACACACACACACACACACACACACAACCAATTCATGAAATGTCAACCTCGGGTGTCAACTATCCGAGCACCCGTTGTTGTGTTGTGTTGTGTGTGTTGTGGTGGTGGTGGTGGGGTCTCACCCTGTTGACCCAGAAGAGCAGAGCGTTCTCCCACGGAGCCCCGCCCCCCATCCGCTCCGCCTCCACCGCCATCTTCACCCTGCCCACGGTCTCTTTGGCAGCCAGCGACATCAAGGCGTCAATCAGGGCCATGTGGGCCTTCTGCACCCGTCACAAGAGGGGAAACAACTGTCAGCCAACACAGAATGGAGGAGGGTAGCAATGACATCTTTACAAAAAAAAAGGAGAGTGGATAGTTGACCAACTTTTAGAGGGTTTTGCTTAGAGAGAGAGTTGGAAAATAGAGGAAAGTTCCAGTGGGATTCAAACCGTAGACCAGCAGGGGGTTTTCATGTGGCTCAAGCAGCAGAGCTACCCACTTCACTAGCGCTCAGCATATAAGGACATATTTGATTTGGTATCAAATCAAACCAGGCAAAGGGAACCGCAAAAATAAAAATTGAAGAATGCATAAGCCCTTTTACACTCTTCCTCACACACACACACACACACACACACACACACACACACACACACACACACACACACACACACACACACACACACACACACACACACACACACACACACACACACACACACACACACACACACACACACACACACACACACACACACCGTCTTGATGGGGATGCGGCTGAGGTCCTCCTCGGTGACGTCTACATTCTGGTCCTTGGGGGTGAAACCCTTCCTGGTGAGGAGCTGCAGCAGGGCTGAGTTATTGGCCGGGGACCCCTGCGATGCCGGCTGGGAGACCCCATGGGCCTGGGCTAGCAGGGCCTGGGCCCGGCAGTAGAGCTCCGGGGACAGAAGCAGCTTGGACACGCCTGGTTTCAGATGCTCTTGTTCATACTGGTCCTTGTAAAGTGGCTCGCGCAACTCCACCGGAACATTCTCTGAACGGGGGGAGAGATGAGGGACACAGTGAGCTTTTCAACAATAAGAAAAGAGAGATACGCTGAGCTTATGAAGAGAGAAAGAACCACAGCATTCATTTGTAATATTTTACAAACTGACTAGAAAGGAAACACCCTCATTCAACAGTTAAAGGACTTTCTGACAGGTAAAGAGGGACAAACTGAGTCAGCTTGCCTAAATCGTTCTCCTAAGGGGAGGCAGACTGACTTAACTATAGAGACTTTCTTCATGAAATCAATGTCCCATGTGGAAGAGGTCATTTAGGTCACACGGGCCCCTGCAGATACAACTAAGTAACTGCTGGACAAATCCAAAGTTTTTCCCATGAAGGAAACTAGGTGACAATAAGTGACAACCACTGCAGGAGGAGAGTGAATAAATCCCTTCCAGAGATAATGTCATCATCTGCATGAGCAGCTCAGCTAGGTTAACCAGGCAAGTGTGTGTGTGTGTGTGTGTGTGTGTGTGTGTGTGTGTGTGTGTGTGTGTGTGTGTGTGTGTGGTCTCTCTCACAGCTCCCCTGACTGACCCATATTCCGACTCTGCAGTCTGTGGGCGGCTGCTCAAGGAGTCAGGATAATCTTGGAGACTGGAGTGGACTCTCCCATTCCCACGGGGAATGAGGGGGAATCGTCTTCCACCTCTCTTCCCTCTGCTCTGCACTCTGTCCTCCTCCTCTCTAACACTCCTCCCCTGTCCATACACTTCTAACTATGACTCCTATTAAGATCCCCAACTCCTTGTTGTTGCTCCGTTCTTCCTCCTCTCTGTACCTTATGTAGGCTTTTCTTATGTAACTGCTTCTTTTCATCATCCTCTCCATACAAACATCTCATTTTCTCTGCACCGCTCAAATACAGCCAACACCGAGGAGGAGACTGGAGGGGATGGGGAGAAGACGAGACGAGACAAGACAAGAGGAAAATGATTTGAAAGTACAATTTGAGAGGTAGAGGTATAGCCTAGAGTGAAATCTGAACTGGAGAGCAGTCTATCCCACGTGGCACTACATAAATGTAAACAATAGCTGTTGAATAAGAACACTAATGCGAGTCACATCTTTTAAATTAACCTCCTAAGACCCAAGCTCTTGTTTGGTATGCATTTTTAATTTCTCTTTGCTATTTGGGCTTATTGGGACCTGATAAGTATAAAAACTAAGCATCATCTTTTGACATGATGTAGTTGTATTATGGTAAGTATTATGGTATAGACAACCCAAAATCTGATGTGATGTCCATGCATGTGGACGCCAGGTTTTAGGAGGTTAAGTCAACCCAATGCCAGGGGATACAAAACAAGCTCTCAAATGAAGTGTGATACACTTCATGCACTCACTGTGAGAGTGAGAGTTACGTAACTCAACACTCTGTGAGCGTGACAACCCTCTGCCACAGAACTGGGACGATCAGAACGGCTACACCGAATCAAATCAGCACCCCTGAATGATGACTGGACCGGTACACCTCGCGATGGCTGCCACTGGATGTATGATACTGTTGTCATGGATATCAGCATCGGTGCAGTGCGTGAGACACAGGGGAAACATCACGCGTTACTATGGCCATCATTTGTCTTCACATGCTGACGACAGCCAGCCGTGCCTCATGCACTGTCACCAATGCTCGTCTCTATGAATCAAAATTCTTTGGCAGCCATCTTGAAGTGTACCAGAAGAGATACCTTGGTCCGCCAGGAAGTGGTCGTTCTGCTGATTCTATTTCTATTGCCCTCTCCTTTCACACTCTGCAGCACTGGAGGGAAACAGAGCCGGCGTCGCTATGGGAACGGCGGAACAGGAAAGTGGCCATTCTGTCCCAGTCAAAGCGGAGACTGTGGGACTGGACTGCAGAGTAGGGACCAGCTAACCCATTTAGCTTAATGCTAATCTAATATGGTACAAACAGGCTAGTGGAGCTCAGACAGGCACAGTAGCAGGAGACACTGCCAGAGAGCATCGCAGCTTAGTGGACATTGTTTGCCAGGTGAAACAGTAACAAGCAATACATGCAAGTAGCAATGTATTATAATGACACTCACTGACACCCCCAGCACATGCGCGCACACACACACACACACACACACACACACACACAACTCTTTCATACAGCCTGGTAAAGGGCTGGGGGGTGGGGGGGGGGGGGGCGCGAAATGAAGCACAATGAATGAATCAAGATCAAGATCACATAAAGACAACAGGACTCTTCTTCACATTCAGTTTCAAAGTCACTTGGTGTGAAGTCAGACATGTTCGCCACAACAATAACATAAATGCCCAAGTGAGAGCAAGAAATAAGTGTGTGTGTGTGTGTGTGTGTGTGTGAATCACTGACACGTCTGTTTTTGCAACGGTCATCCTGTGGTCATGTCAGGTAAATAAAAAAACCCACATGTGACATTACTGCTGTTTTCTTCTGGGCCTCCATTAAAATGCTATGAGGCAGCCAGCGGGGCTTCCCAGCTGACCCCCCAGTGAGCATGTCTTCAGTTCATCTCCTCTCTTGTTGACTGCTAGGTTACATGTCATGTCACATGACACTCTATTCAAAAAGATCAATATGGAAAATAAACTTGGGCAATTACACAAAAATAACTATGCAAGTTACTTATACTGCTACTATTGCGTTGTTGCCTATTCATCAGATGAGCCTGTAGACAGGGTCATTCTGTGACTCATGAAAACTGGAAAAGAAAATTACATTTATTGGAAATTGATTGATGGGAAACCATTTTCTTTCTATGCGTTATGCTGATATACACGCATTTGTATACTGATATACAGTATATAGTATACAGAATTTATTTTGGCCATTCGAAACATTTCGAATTAATGTAATTTACATGCACAGCATACATGTTTTGGCCATTTTTGTATATTTTCAAAATATCACTAAACACATTCTTTAGCTCACGTGACATCATGTATCTTTCGCAGTATCTGTACACCCATTGTCTGTACACCTTACACAGCACACTCAGACACGCGTTATAGCACAGCGTGCGTGCGTAACACTGACACAAATATTATGCGGTGTATTGGCCCACGTACAGCCGGCCCACACAGCATCGGCTGGGAGGCAGAGACGCACTAGGCCTTTTTCTCTTTACCAAAAGAGGTGTACTCTTTAATAAACTATAGTAGCCTAGTTATTCTTGTCGGCGCCTTACGTAGCCTTTATCTTTAGCCCGGCCAGTGGTGTGACAGTCAACCCAAATACAGGCCCGTAGCCTCAACACTGACAAACGGCTTTGTTGCGATGCAGCGATGACTGCCTCCAGTTACTCCCCTGCCACATGGACCATGATGACGAAATTCTCTCTTTCTGATGCTGCCCATATTCATTTAATGGGTTTTGTTGCAATTCCGCTTTAGGAATATGCTACGCTGCGTACAGTCTTAACCCACACAGCCTAGCAGGGGTAAGACCTAGGATGGGATATCTAGGGCAACAGGGCAGTGGTTGAGAGGGATGGATGCTGCAGGGAATAATACTGGCGGCTCCCTTCAACGCTTACAAAACGACAAATGCTCATTTAACTCAAGAGCCCAATATAGTGTGATGAATTATTGAGCGCCCCACCCAAGCAGCGCATCGCCTTTACTTACGTGGACGGCGCTGTGTCCCTATAAAAACGGATGAAGCCTACCTGCAGACCCGTAGGATTTTGCCAGGAGCCACCGGACGCTGGCACAGATCTTGGCTCGGTTGAAATCGTACTGGTCCAGCGGTTTAATCTCCGGTACCGTGAATGTCTTCTTCATCGTACTGGCATCCTCCATCGCCGCGCTGTTCTGCAGGAAGGACACGGAGGCACCACAGCACCGGGAATATGTGATGATGAAGAAGAAGGGAGGGAGGAGGGAGGAGGGAGGAGAATAAGGAGGAGAGGACCCTGTAGTGATAGATATGCTGAACAAAAAAAATGCGTGACAACCAAAAGTTTAAAACAAAGAGTGAAATTGGAAACATCAATATTAACGGAATCCAAATCAATAACGTGCAATAATAAAACACACTTTTACCATCAATTGTTCACACGGCTTCTACACTTCCCGCCCCCTAAACGTCACGTGCCGGCCAGCGGGGTGTCATACAAAAGTCCCTCTTATTCATATTCACTACTTAGTAGGGTCGATCATGTGCGCACTGCTCCTAATTCCGATATTCCCGACAGCACCTGAAGGTAGCAATATCGCCCCGCTCTTTCACTAATTAACAACCTTTGTTTGTATTGTTCAGTGCAGTTAATGGTCATTGTGTTATTGTGCTGTTAATTAAAGACGCGTGCTCGAGGTGCCCTTGAGCAAGGCACGTCACCCACAACTGCTCAGCTGCCTACATCTTTTGAGGGTTTATGGTGCTTTAATTGACAGAGACAGGAGCAGTGTCCTTCAGCCACCAGGAATGTTGCACAACTAGTTTTTGCTCATTGTTTTTCTTTCCTGGGTGTGTTAGGAATCATGTGAGTGAGGAATACATGTTACTTCTGCAGTTCTCACAGTCGCTGCCCAGATCTGACCCAGCATCAGATACCCATCATGATGGTGAAGGGAGGAACAACAGGGTTATTCAGCAGATTCCATTTTAATCACACACGGACGACCTGAAGGAACACCAGACTGCATTCGGGTGAAGAAATAGGGTGAGTCTGTAATGAGCGAACAGGCTACTGTAGGTGTGTGTATGTTGGAGGGCTCACTCATATCAGGTCTACTTATATAGCCCTTCATCACAAACGAGGGTAACGAGGACAAGCTGATAGACAATCGGATTTGTGACATAATCAGTTATCATGAATACAATTTTGACACTTGTGAGGTTTAGTGTATGATCAGAACAAAAGCACATTGACTGACTGAAAGGATTTACCAGAGAGGTGAGCCTGAGGTACCCTAACCCGGCCGACACCACCAGCCAACAAAGAGTCCATGAAGACTTCAGAAAAATGTCATCATGTCTGAATACTGTAGTTATAATATTGGATTTGATAAGAAATGTATAAGAACTATATGAATAGCAAGTATGTTTTATCCCAATGCTAACTTTGTCATGATTGCGGTTTTGTGGGGGGAAATAAAAGACCCTTCCCAGCAGATGTGACATGTAATGTATTAATTGTGTTTGTTTGTGTATATACATAGAGTAGGCACACTTGTGGAAATAATCCTTTGTCCATTTGTGACAGATTAAGACTAAACTGGCCTCCAGAAGAGTGTTTGGGTTTACATTGATACCTTTTTTTCCCCCCCTGCAGGTCAATTTGCCATGGGAGGGTCCTCCTCCAAGAAGAGCTTCTTTGGGAGGAAGAAGAAAGACAAGTCAGCTCTGCGCAGCACCTGGAGCAGACTGAAGGGGGCGCTGCCCGCTAAGAAACGCAAGAAGAAGAACATCCTGTCACTGGACAAATTCAACCTGGATAATCTGAAGAGGGAGGAGCGTTCCCAGAAGGGGTTCTCATTGTCAAGGGACAGGAAGGAGTCAATATCAATCAAAGGAGTCGCTCTTGGCAGGACAAGGAAGGAGCCAGTGTCTGTTAAGACTCTTTCACTAGGGAAGAAGGGGCGGAAAGGAGGCGGGATAGGAAGGAGTAGGGGAGCAGATAAAGAGGAGATTCTCTTTAGGAAACACAAGAAAGAGCTCACCTCCCCGCCCGAGGTTCTCTCTTCCTCTCTGAACTTGAGCGGACACACACACACGCACACGCACGCACGCACACACGCACACACGCACACACACACGAAGTGTTCCTGAGTTTTAGTTGAAACGTCAGTGCTTGTGAAATACACACTCAAGAGCCAGAGTGTGTCACCCATGCTTTCCCCTCTACGGTCCTGTAGCCAAAACACACAGTGTCTTCAAAACACACGTGTAAGCAAATGGACAATTTATAACGTGTACCCTGAATTTGGCAGTTTGATCGTGATACACAAAGCACGTCTTACAGTTGAACCACCGAGAGGCCACAAGAAAGTCAGACAGACACTCAAGTATAAAGTCTTTAATGACGTGTCAGCTTCTCGTTATACGGCGATGCAGATGGCTGATGGATTACGGCTGAAACCCATCTTGTAAAACACTCAAAAAAAGTACAAAAAAACCCAATCCATAGTCATAAATCTTCCTTCATATAAACATCTTGATATCACTTTTACTCAACACATGCTGCATTACGAACATCATATCATAACAAGAGAACATCAAAACGAAAGAGCTTTTCCCTTTTGCTTCAAATAACTCATCTCACACTTCTCTCGTGGCGTTTTTGGACATCATGTAAATGTAAAATTACATTATTGATTTGACGGTTCCTAGGTCTGTGTGATGTATTACAGGAGGGGTCTCAAATCTACACGTCTGAGAAAGTGCACTAAATACATATTGTCTACGATTATAAATAAAGCGAATTTAAAAACCAAAAAAATATATAGAAATCTTGTGTAATTCAAACAATTCTCATCATATAAAATCCCATGACAGTAGCATACACGCCTCTGGACAATAAAACCACAGTGCTTATGAGTTTTCTTACCTACAGCAGCGCTTCTTAGCTGGCATTGCATTGGCACCCAAACTGGATCCTGTCCGTTAAGTCACAAGCTAATGTAATGCAATGCAGTTTGATATTTGAGAGGAAAAAAAAGACGGGTATGGAGACCAAGAGTTCAGCACTTCAGTGGCCTTGCATAGCGGGTTTAGGACCAAATTAACAACAGCAACTTTAGCTTTTGCTATCATATCATATCATATACATTCATTTTGGAGGATCATAAGGGTACAAAATCCCTGGATGAAGTTCAGTCTATTTGTTAGCACCTACTGCTTATGTCAAACTACAATGACCTTTTTCTGACAACGTAAGACTGACGATCCAAGTGTGTGTCTGCAGGTCTCGAGTGTGTGTTGAAAGTTTATCTTTGTTTGGGTAAATTTCAGCTTTCCGAAGAGGCCTGGTTGTCTTCTGAGACTTCCAGGATGAGAGTCATGCCGTTGGTCTTGTCTTCCAGCTGAGCACTACGACTCTTGTGGGGCAGAGAGGAGTGGTGAGACTGATAAAGTATAAGCCAGGGGGAGAGGTGAGGTAAGGAATGGGGAGAAGGGGGGAGGGGGGGGGGGGGGTAGAGATAGAGAGGAAAGGGGATTAGGTGCAGTAAAAGGGAGTGAAAAAGAAAACAGAAAATGGGTTAGTCATGTCCAAACTAGCAAAAAGAAGGAAACAGGTTGAGAGAAAAAGACACAAAAAGACATATTTCTTCCGGAGAGAAAAATCACTCTCAGTTTCACGTCAACTGTTGACATTTGCATTTGGCACAGACAGACAGACAGACAGACAGACAGACAGACAGACAGACAGACAGACAGACAGACAGTCACTGCACAGAGCAAACATGGCAGGCAGGCAGACAGACGCAAACCAGACAAACCACGGATATGGGTTATAAACCTTTGAATTTATTCATTTCATTGGCAACAACCTTTGTACAAAAATAAAACAAAAAAAAATGTGAAAATGTTTTGAAATGTCAAAACTTACATTATCCACTGTAGGCCTATAATATGAAAAGGAGTATCTACAAGTATATTTATCTGAAATCTGAAGACAAAGAATATAGTGAATATGGTATATGCCTTTAAATAGCTTCTTGTATTAACGTTCCCTTTAAGAGTACTGGTAGTTGTGTAATACTGTGTAGTATACTAGTATACTAGTGACAGTATCCACAAATGTATAACTTCCCTTTTATTCTGTGAGTGTACATAAATGGCATATATCATATCATAACGACGGAGCAAAAAGGAAATTCTTCTCACCATCCCACTTTACCACCTTTCTGACGGTGATGTTATTGACAGGATGTGTGAAATCTGTGCACACTCAGATATGCAAGTGCACACACGCTCACGACGTCCTTGCTAGCAGTAGTAAGAGTTCCGAGTGTGTGTGTGTGTGTGTGTGTGTGTGTGTGTGGGGGGTATGTGGGTGTTACCTTATGGGTGTGAATGAGGCAATGCATGCTTCTAAGACACACACGCACGCACGCACACGCACACACACACGCCAGAGCAACAAGTCAGAGGAAATATGGCAGGGAGCATGACCCCCCCCCCTCTAACCACCACGAACCACCAGCAGACATCTGGAGTGGTTTAAGACTGTACGGGGCGAGCACACAACTCAGCACAAACATTAGCAACACCACAAATAACATACAGCAATGTTGCACTCGGTATCAAATAAACAAATATTGCGTAAGAGCCAGGCATTTGGACAATTCCAGATAACTTTACTGTGAGTTAGGAGTTTGAAGAATTTGATCGTGTCCAATCGGTGATGTTGTCTGCCGGTGTGTGTGACAGCCTGAGTGCGTGTGCATGTGCGTGTGCGTGTGCATGGTCGTTTTGCGTCTTTTAATTTAACACACAAGGCGCAAAGCACGCCGACTTATGTTCACAGATACGCAACTGTGTATTGTGAAGTGTGTTCATACTATATGACTACATCTTCGCGTGGTTGACAATTGTTCAAATGTCATTTCCATGAGATTTCTTTTGATTTGGTTGAGAGCGCGAGACAGAGGCTGACAGCAAGTGTGTCACCGCAGACGCATCAGGCAGCCCTGCTATTGACACCATCCTAGTAACAGACAATCAGTATGATGCATCCAATACAGAGCAGCTAAACACAGAAAATCCCTTCAAGCGTTTCACACTTCTTTTACCAACTAGTGTGGCTTTTTTTTTTCCTAACTGTCCTGAAGATTGGGGGCATGTATTTTAACTGTAATAAAAGAAAAGCGCTCCATCATACCGCTACACACTATTTATATTAGGTCAATGCAGGAAATGGACAAAGCTGGAATTGAATTTGTGCTGCACACCTGTAAAAGTCTGATCATCAATCTGTTTTTCTCGAGGCTAGTGGCAGATCACTTTTCAATGATGGTTTTCATGGTGAGAGCTACTGTGTGCGGCCCTGTGATTAGTGGTGGTCTGACTGGTGGCTGTCATGGTCATATGTGTTGGGCTGTAGTGATCATCAATGTATTGTTCTACAGATATAGTCAGCGTGGTTTCAGCAGCTTCTACCGTTAACAATCGCAGTCCTTAGTGCGAGTGGTGGTTTTGTTTGTGATTGCTGTCGTTCCCTCCATTGCTCTCGGACAGTACCTCGTGCTCCATAGTGCTAAAACGAACTTCGGACTCCCCCTTTTGGTCGCCGCCCCGCCGGCACAGGCAGCACAGGATTCGCTTGAAGGTCCTCCGCATGTCTTTGTCCCTGAAGGAGTAGATGATGGGGTTGACGAAGGAGTTGCACTCCGCCAGCACCAGGAAGTACTTCTCGTAGCTCAGCACCCTGCACTTGTCGCAGCCCAGACCGTCGAGCAGCAACACCACCAGGCCGGGCGTCCAGCAGATCACAAAGCAGCCTTCAGGAGGAGGGTGATAGGGGAGGGGGGGGGTACAGAAGGGTATTAAGAGACTAGGATAATAACATTGGTAAAAAAAAAAAAAAGTGGTGAGTAGAAGGGGAGAAATGAGTCGACAGGCAGACAGAGTGGTAGAGAAGAATGTGAAGAAGTAGGGGGCAGCCAAGGGAGAGGGACATTCCTCTGTATACAGTGTAGTACACATATGTACACACACACACACGCGTAACATGTCAGTGTGTGTGGAATTCATAATGTACACCCAATATGGACACACGCCCAGCGGTGTCGTAGGGGTTGCAGAGAGGTGATCGGGGAGTGTTTTGTGTCACGGCGGTGGAACTATGCTGTTCTGTCAGGGCATGCTCAGGGTTTCCCCCCGCCCACTTCACATGCCAGAGATGTTGAATGCTGGTGTGTGTGTGTGTGTGTGTGTGTGTGTGTGTGTGTGTGTGTGTGAGAGAGAGAGAGAAGAGAGAGGTGTAACATTTCCTAACTTGAGGAATTTAATCGAAAGTTAAAAATGCAAGAGCCGGAGCAGGGGAGGGTGGGAAGAGAGAAGAGGAGCAAGGGAAAGAGTGGCAAGATCAACAGAAAAGAGAGGAAACAGCAGGAGAGGGAGGGAGTGAATGTGTGTGTGTGTGTGTGTGGGTGTGTGTGTGTGTGTGTGTGGGGGTGGAGCGGAGTCTGGTTGAACAAGTTCAGACAGGCTAAGAGAGGAGCCTGCATGACACCCTGTGTGTGCACGCTCAGGCTTGCAAGACTGAGAGTGTTGCATGGGAAGGTACAGGCAGGCATGTCCCCAACAGTCTTATGTAGGAGTATAACGAGTAAGTAGTGTGTGTAGTGTGTGTAGAGTGTGTGTGTGTGTGTGCGCGCCTCACCCAGAATCATGGAGACGGTCTTCATCAGGTTGAACACCGTCTCCTTGTGTCTCATCTGGGTGGTGTGCTGCGACATCCTTTGGCTCTTGTGCCTCACATAGAGAAAGATCCGGGTGTAGACGGCCACCATGATGGAGAAGGTCAGCAGGTTGAGCAGGGCCCAGAACACCAGGTAGCTGCGGCTGTACATCGGCGCCATGGTGGAGCACGACTCCAAGTCACACAGACAGTGCCAGCCCATGGTGGGAACCAGGCCCATGATTATTGCCACTGCCCAGATTCCCGCGATGAGCATCACCACGCGACGGTTGGTCATCTTACTGTGAAGCTGCATCGTGAATATGGTCTGGTGGCGCTCCACCGCCACGGCCAAGAGGTTGACTACTGAGGCCGTCAGGCTGGTGTCGATAAGTGCCTGGCGCACAAACCACTGATACTTGGACAGCTTAATGGTCCAGGGACCAGTATGAAACATCAGGTGGAGGTAGGAGATACCTGAGGAAAAGGCAAGACAAGTAAATATGTTGCCACACAGGCAGTAGGCTATCTCTATACATCTATAACCAGTAGTTCAAATAACGACCTAGAAGTAAAGTACTCTCAGTAGGTTTAGTACCTGAGAAGAGGTCTGCAGCAGCCAGGTTACCCAAAAGGTAGTAGATGGGAAAGTGGAAGCGTCGGTTGAGGAAAATGGCCGCTATGACCAACATGTTGGAAAAAATAACAATGAAACACACCATCATGCCCAGGCTGACAATCACATAGTCACGGGTACGCCAGTGGTCGCTGATGTTCTTGCCGCTCGTGTCATAGAAAAATTTGACACTGCGGTTGTAGTAGCATCCAGGCGTGTCGTCGGTCAGCGTATCCATCGCGACGTGTCGAGACGGCGGGGAGCAGGGGAGAGGTCGGGTCGGAGGTCGGAGGTCGGAGGGCGGAGAGAGGCCTTGTGGGTAAGCGCAGACGGGGAAGCCGAGGCGTAGGACTAGGGCGGCATTCAGACTCGCCCTGCTGGTGGGTTGGAGATCAGCATGCCATCCGCCGGGCAGGTGGTGACGGGGGAGGTATCCAGTTTGATATCGGAGCCCTTTTCTCTCTCGTTATCGGAGACGCTGGCCCCTCCTCTTGAATCTGGGGAAAGGGTTAGAAGTAAGTTTCAGACAACCACTACGTATGAAGGAATTCATCACAAAACGCTACATATTAAAAAAAAAATTGTTTCCTGGCGTTCATTGCACAATATAGGAGGCTGTAAGATAGCTGATAATACTAAATGGTTTTACTGCTATATAACTGGATAACATAACTGTTAACAGTTGTAATGCATCCAGGTCTATCCTCTCATACGCCAGAATAAAAGGGTGACCTTGTGTAGATAGAAATGCAGTGCAAATGCAGTTTTCTTTACTTAGCCAACTCCCTAACATCCATACACACAGCGGGAGCCGGGCAACGCTTTACGACGGGAACACTGTAATCAAGACCAACCACAACGTGGAGCGGAATTCAACCGGCCAGCCCCCATTTAAAAAGACACATCCGAAATCGGGCCGACGACGATGAGCTTCAAATCCTCTATTTACGGTAAACGCGGTGGGTTTTTGAGTCAACAACACTCCCTCACACGTACGCGCCCCCGTTCCCTCGGATAATCACGCCCGGCGAGGCGCTCCCGCACAGGCAACTCCAGTTCTGCTCTCTCAACAATGGAAACAGCAGAGCGGCTCCCTACAGCAGAGACACACCTCACAATTACACAATCCAGCTATGTAACCCAATCTCAATCCAAACACACACACACACACACACACACACACAGGCGCACACACACACACACACACACACACAGGGAGCCTCAGTGACCCACTCTCTCACTATTTGTGAAAGATTGGAAAAGTACAGTGAGAAAATGAAAAAGGGCTCGAGTCAAAACAAGGACAAGACTTGGGTGAACAAGAATGCTAATATAGGGTGTGTGTGTGTGTGTGTGCGTGCGTCAGTTTGCATCATGTGGGACAAAAACATGCGCCTGGAGTTTCTGCCGATATTACACATTTTCAATCATTTTGACTGAGCAAGGTGCCTGCGGTCTTGATTGTGGCTCGGGGAGGAAGTAGCAGACGTATTTGTTTCTGTAATGACGAGTTCCTCCCATTTCCCTTGAAGGCCTTTATCGGTGTCAGGATACGATGTGTCAATCAAGCAACGGTGCTACAATTGCTCTTTGAACCCACTTTCATGTGCCCACAACCACTTCCCACGTGAGGAAATACTGGTACACTCTCCTCCCTCCTTCAGTTAACAGTATAACTTTTATTGTTACTCACTAAGACAGGTCAGGCACAAACCCATTATAAATCATTCAAGCCCATTACTGAAACATATTCTGTGTTGAAGTAGTACATTGTGCAGTGGCCTGTCCAATAGATGAACCAGCTTTCTTCATGATCTGTCCCAGTCTGTTGTTGTCCTCTTTTGATTGGTTTCCTTTCCAACAAATGAGCGCATTACTGAGACCACTAACAAGAACAGTATGATCAAAAAAACCAAATCAAAAGCATCTTGTCACGAACATAAAAAGACCTTCGTTTCTTAAAGGAAATAGAGCCTCCATTGTGCTTTCTTATAAATCTGTAATGGGTTCTCCCTCCAATTAAGCTTATTGGAGGAGTACCTACACTACCGGTCAAAAGTTTCTCAGATTTTGATTCATCGGTCCAAAAGACCCTCTTCCAGTCTCCAGTGGTCCACCGGCGGTGCTTCATGGCCCAGCCTCCTTTCCTTATTTTAGCAATGGCTTCCTTACTGCCACTCCACCTGTCACACCTGCAGCTCCAAGTCTTCTCTTCACAGTTGAAATGGAGACTTTGAAATAGTCACAAATAGTCACAGTTGAATTCCTTCGACCAGTGTTGAGCTGTTTGGAGCTTGTCCAGAAAGCTGCGGCTCGACTTGTGTTCAACCGCCCCAAGTTCTCCCATACAACAACCCTTCTCCGTTCTCTACACTGGCTCCCTGTAGCAGCTCGCATCCAGTTCAAGACCCTGGTGCTAGCCTACAGGGCAGTGAAAGGAACTGCTCCATCTTACCTCCAGGCTATGGTCAAGCCCTACACCCCTGCCCGACCACTTCGTTCTGCTGCCTCGAGGCGACTGGTTGCCCCGTCGCTCAAAGGGCCCTGCGGTCAATCTACACGGTCACGGCTTTTCTCTGTCCTGGCCCCGCAGTGGTGGAATGAACTCCCCACTGAGGTCAGGACAGCAGAGTCGCTGCCCATCTTTCGCCGCAGGCTGAAAACCCACCTCTTCAGGAGACACTACCCTGACCCTTCCTCCTAGCCATGACTATTTGTCGTCACTTATGTGCCTGAGCTCTTGTTTACTGGCTCTTGGATACACTTGGATACACTTATTTGTCTTAGCTCTTTTTCACTGGCTCTTGGATACACTTATTTGTCTTAGCTCTTGTTTTATTCGATTCTCTATTTGTCTCATTTGTTAAGATAAGTAGGTTGCTAACTTATTGCACTCTTACATTAACACTTGTTATGCTCTTAGTTGCTTGTTTAGGAAGGAAATGCACTTATGATTTCTGGTGACTAGTAGTTTCCTTACCTACCTTTGTTGAATGCACTTATTGTAAGTCGCTTTGGATAAAAGCGTCTGCTAAATGACTGTAATGTAATGTAATGTAATGTAATGTAATGTTTGAAGGAAGCGGTTAACCTGTCAGCCATCTATCATGCAAACTGTTGATTCTCAGAAACTTGTCTGATTCCGTTGTGGTGTTGGGTCCTCTTCCTGTCAGAGTTTCCTCCAGTTACCAAGTGTCTTTTGATGGTGCAGGAAACTACTCACTGACATTGAAATTGGCACTGGCTCTGAAATTGACATAATTTTTCAGTTTTTGCTGACTTAAACCTTTTTTAACCTCTAGCAGTTTACCGCTTACCTTTGTACCATTTCAGGTTATTAACTGGACTTGAATTGCTTAAATTTCAATAAAAACTGGAAACATGGAGGTGTTCTTTTGACCGGTAGTGTCATAGCTGTCATTTCACCCTGTAAGTGGGTTCAAGGCGTTCAAAGCCATTTTCTGGAAGTTAATGACTAGCTCTTTTGTTTTCTATACGCCGAGGTTAAAACCATTTGACAGTCATCACCACCGCCAGAGAGTTTCTGCTCACAGCTCAAACCGTGAGTGTTTTTGAAGTCATTTGTGTACAAGCAACAAGACTGTCCCTTGAGGGGCCCCTGCTAGTGGAGATCAGATCTGAAGTGACATGTGACATTTTATTGTGTGACGGTTGACATTTAGATAAATGAGCGTCTTGGCTAGCAGGTGAGGTTGTATTGTGTTAAGAGCACTAGAAAAGTCCAAAAGACCACAATCCTGATCCTACCGGTTCTCTCCGGGCGTTCTTCGACCCTGTGCAACAGGAAGTGCAGAGTACCTTCATTTGCAAATTGCAGAGAGACACGTCATTGTTAACAAGGGCTCATAGATCTTCATGAGCTGTAATGTAAGAGCCGCTGGTCTGAAATCACTCAACTCCCCTTGTTTTTTTAGGAACTGGGATTATGTAGGACTTTTTCCAGAGAGTGGGAATTTCTGCAAGTGAGAGAGACAGATTAAACAGGAGATCTGGTCATGGTGTAGATAAGCAATGTACTTGCCTGCGTCTAAATACCTTAGAAGGCCACCATATAGATAAACACTGCAACATTTGTGCAAACGTTCAATAAAATGATGTCTCAGCTCTTTTATTTACCCTGCTGTCAAGGCTAAATCGAGGGCCAGAAACCAGAAGGAGTAAGCAGGTTTTGGCAAACTTTACAGGAGAGGCAAAACAAGATCCTGCTGTTGATCAATTGTTGACAGTGATGCTGGATGTCATCATATAATTTTATACAAGATACTCATTAAACAATAATCCATCACATAATTCATATATTTTTTACTACTAACTGGCGAATAAGTTATGAATGGGAAACCAACGCCAGCCTTGATTCTTTCCTTGACAAAAGACAACGTAAAAAAAACAAAATTGTTCTTATGAGAAAACCTGGCAAAAAAAACAATTGTTATGCTACCGTACTATCTTTTATTGTATTTATTTGATATATATCTGTAATGAAAGTCTTTCATCACATGTACCAACATAGCGTGTGAGCAGGCAAACCTGGCAATGCAATTAAGTTATATTGAATTTGCAATGTGGGACTTCCCAGTATCAACATACAAAAGCGCTTGCTCATAGAGGTGTGAGAAATGATAAAACCCCTACCAGCTAAAGCTCCCCCGTCCACAAAAAAACCCCAACCCTGTCCACAAAATCTAACAGCCAGAATCTGGACAGTGAAGGGGAAAATAATGGATGAGAAATTTAGTATTTCAATTCTAACCTTGTTTTTCCAAATTACAGAAAACCACTTGTGACGTGCTACGTGAGCTATCGAGTGTAGCAAATACACAGGATCAATATTTACACTGTGGGCTACATTGGCAATAAAGGTGAGTTGCCATGCATAAAAATATGAATAATATTTGTCTAGATTGAGACAAAGAGTCATGAGGAGCAGAGGGAGGGGAGGAGTGGGTGATTGACAACATTATTCAGTCAAAAGGTTTTTCAGTCGCTAGTTGGCAACAGTAAGACAGAAGTGCCACAAGGCTCTGTCTTGGGTCCACTGCTATTCTCCATCTGTATGCTGCTGCTCAGTGAAATTATCTGCAAATTCGACCCTCTACCCTCTCGTCCAGAGTGCTGCTGCCAGAATCCTGAGTTTGACCACATAACACCTATCCTGCGGTCCCTACAGTGGCTCCAAATTCATGCCAGATGCGACTATAAACACCATCCGATATATCAGATCTTATCACACCATATGTACCGCCACATGCCCTCCGATCACAAGCTGCGGGCTACCTAACTATCTCTGCAGTCAAAAAGAAAACTGCAGGTAATAGAGCCTTTTTCTACGGAGGACAGACAGGAACACAAGGCTTTTTTTCCCTCACTCTGAAATCCAAGATCCTTTGAATTAGCAATTGATAACATTAGAATAGAAGACAAAGGCTTACATGATGATGACACAAACCAACACACGCGATAGTAATAATCTGGAACAGTCTACCTGCTGCAATCAGAGAGACAACCTGGTTTGATATATTTAAATCAAAGTTAAAAAACGATTTATTCTCTCTATAATTTGGCCAAACTTAGCTTTGTCTGTGGTGTGAATGGGTGAGTCTCTCATATGTTTCCAGTATTTCTGCATGTGTATGGGTGTGTCTCCTATCTGTTTCTGGGCTGTGGCTGGGCAGTGTCCCTGTGCCCCCCCCCCCCCCCCCCACCACCATCATGGCGATGCTGACCGAGCAGCTGTTGATGCCCCACACCTGATGTTTATGTTATCATTTTGCCGGCCCACCCTCGGCACCTCTTGGACGCCTGACCATCCTGTTAGGGTGATCCCTCTCCTAAAAAGGGTTTTGTGGGAGTTTTCCCCTTCCCCAAAATTAACAGTGTAGCTCCTCACCCACAATCTGACAGTTTAACTGCCAGTTAATGTCTGTACATTTTCTACGAGAATAACAGGTTCTACAGCACAACGCGCACGATTCTTTAAGCATGACAGTCCAATAAAGCATGCAGGCAATAAACGGCTGCGTCATTACCCTAGAGCTGTGAAGTTCACCAAAACAAAAACAGGATTAACATCTGATTTAGAGATATGTCTCACTACGCACGGGTCCCTCAACATTATCACAAGCTGTAGATGCTGGAATGAAATGAAGTGCCGCTCACTATCCGCCTCAACTAGGCCTTGGTTCAAGTTTCAACTTCTTCCGTCTGTGTGTGTGTCTCTAAGTGACTGCATGTACGAAGTTTTGTGTATGTTTGCATGCATCATATGTGATTAGGGTGTTTGTGTATGGACTGGGGTGACTCGGTAAACACCAGTTTGACTGCAAACCGGTCATTACCAGAGTCTCTCTCTCTCTCTCTCTCTCTCTCTCTCTCTCTCTCTGAACAGTGTGTTTTTAAATTAACTGTCTCTTTCATAGCGTTTGAAGCTCTTCATAGCTGTGAAGTATGGGTAGGCCGCTGGTGGGACCGGTGTGCATAATCATCTCTTGTGGTAACGGGTTACGTTTAAGACGCCTGCTTGCTCAAGACATCACCAGGCAGCGGTGAGCGAGACACAGGAAATCACAAATGCAGCACTCTAAAGAGCTTTGAAGCTGCAACCTATATTTGGGCCTCTGAAGTGTTACATATATATATCCTTATTAGTAAACGAACAATGTTGCCAGTGAAGAGGAAAAACTAGAATCAATGATGATGATCTGCACAAGCTTGTCTCTTTAATTATTATTATTATTATTATGATTATTCGTTTATTTATTTTTATTTTATTTTATTCTTTTCATGTCATGCTGTATGTCTTCTGTACTTGTTGATTTTATTGATCCCTGTCTGTAAGATAAAATCGAATGGGGGGAGGCTTCATATAAGCCTTTTAGGCTTTCTGTCTCTTCCTGCACTGTATTTTCTTTGTATTTTGTACCCAATCATCATTGTACCTTTGTGCAAATAAACTAAACTAAACTAAACTAATGCTTGCAAGCAGAGCTGAAACTACACACACACACCGGGTGTATGCAGAGTGAGCTGTCCAATACATGTATACATGTGACTGTAACTATCTCTACATACACGCGTAGTTCAAGGCAGATAAGTGAAGAATCAAAAGGACACCTGGCAGAAAAGGGAGTAGTTTCTATCTTAATTGGAACATTCTGCTCCAACTCCCTACGACCCGTCCTTCGATACCAGGAACTGTTCGTGTCCTTGACGTTTCCCAGCAAAATCATCTCTCATGAGAATGCAACAGTTGTATCGAGCTTTCAGCCAGGTCAAGATCAAAGAGGAAACACACACTCCTCTCAGCAGCTTTCCACTGGCTGGGACTATACTTATGCATATTGCAGTTTATACTTTATAATAACCACACTTAGTTACAATGACTGTGGTGACCAATGTATCTAAAATCATGGACATGATGTTCAAGGGTGTGAGGTTAATACGAGTTCAGATAAGACGGGGCAAATATAGATGAAGATGAGCAAATAAAAAAGACCTGACCTGGGACTTTGGTCGCGAGTCACCTCCCTCCCTCCCTCCCTCCCGCTCTCTCTCTTCAAATCCTTCCTGTCTCTCTCTCTCTCTCTACTGTCAAATAAAAAGGTCAAAATGACCCAAAAACAACCTTTAAAAAAAAGGTAAACAAGAACCTTATTTTAGTATATTTCCTTTTCCTTTTCTCAGGAAGGAGCTAATAAGCAAACTGACCATGTTTACATGTAGTTTAATAACCCGTTTACAAGACCAATTACCTCAAATGAAAGATGGGGCCTTTATGTTTCCAAAACATGTGAATTGTAGAAATATATATATATATCGGACAGTTAAACTGATTTTAGGATGTCAACATTTGACTCAGAAGGCGTGCAATCCCCATTTCTACTTCCTGTGTGCCACCTGGGCCAAGTGCCTATACAATGGACGAGGACAAGATAGAGAGAAAAAGACTGAAACATATTTCTGTGTGACAGCTGAAGGTCTTCGTGTTGCTGGTTATACTCTAGTCTGCATGTTCAGGCTGTGATGAACTCCAGGCTCCTTCGACCCCTTGAAACAGTGCAGATGCCACAGCATGCTGCTGAGAGGACAACGCCGGTCTGAACGCTACAGCTCAGCCACACACTCCAACAGTGCACATTTCAAAGCATTACTCCCCCCCCCACACACACACACACACACACACAAAAAAAGTATAGGAATAACTCTAAAATCGTCTCCCGCTCTCTTTAAACTCGTTAATCAAGTAAATCCCGAGTCGAGGCCTCGCCAAGCCCCGAGGCTGTCGCACCTATGCTCACCTAGCCCAACACCCAACTGAACAAAAGGTGAAAAGGGAAGGTAGGTCAACAGGAGAAAACGTGCGCTTACTGTTTTCTTCTTTGCCTCTATTGGAGTTCCATTCCAAATGTTTGGGGTTTTTTTTTTTTTGGTCCCTCGTTTCGTCCAAAAAAAAACCCGTTCAAACTTTACATTCTTCCACAATCTTGAGTTTGGACTTTCGCTTCCCTCCGTTTCCAGCGGTAGTACCTGTGCGCAGTGATCCGAGCTGTGTACGCCCCGGGATGAGAAAGGGTGCGGCAGACTGCTGGGTCTCTACCACAATAGAGAGAGGGAAGGTTTTCGTACGCTGGCTCCTCTCAACCTGAGCGTTTGGTATCCGCCCCCAGCGGCCCCCCCCGTTGGATGCCTACGAGGCGAAACAACCAATAGGAGGAGGAGCTGGAGAGTGATTGACAGTGTGTGCAGTGTTGTGTGAGGTGAGTGACACAAGGTGGGTTTCGCCTATGAATGGGGATGGTGAGGTAGTAAAGGGAATTTCCAGTTACCACCCTGAGCTAAAGAATACCCACAAGAAAATCTTCATCTATAGTTTCCATGATAGATTTCCAAGTGTCAAAATACTCCTCCTACTCTCTTTCAATGCTCCTACTCCAGCCTCCTACTGTACCCCATCCTTCTTCTGGTGTAAGAGTTGTTGTTTACATGTCGATGTATGTATTGTCATTTTTGGTGCTATGGAGAACTTTATTTACAAATTTCTGTATGCTATACTTTCTGTAGGAGCTGGAGCTTTTAGTTGGGATTTATTTTTGTTTTGAATGATTGTTTTTATTTGTTGGGTTTTGAATCTTGTAAAAACAAACAAAAAAAAGTATTAATACCTTTTTGTTTGAACTCCGTGGCAAGAGGTGCAGGAGCTTTTATTTGGGCACTATTTAACTTGGATGCTTTTTCTTTTCTGTCTAACTTCAAATAATAAATGGTGGATTGACAAAGATATTCCCTGAGTCAGCCTTCAGTTATTATAACCACATATAACCACATACCGATATTACACCGGTTACACTAGAAAAAAAACACTGATAACTTAATCAGTTCTTCAAATGGTAACACCTCAATTTGTAATGCAGGATTATTTAATCTCTGAGTGATTTTTAGTGTAGCAGGCCTACACTGCTCTCTCGTCTCCAACGTGACCTGCCATCACGACCAAAACAGCCGACAGCAGCCAGAACAACACAACCGACCTGCAGCAATAAAAGACTGTCTGGATCATCATTTATTCAGAAGCTGAGGGCACTAGGTCCCCTGGCAACCCCCCTTCACACACACCCCCCAAGCCCCCCGCTGAGACAGGAGGATGCAGCTGAACCACTGAAGAGGTTATTTTCACACAAAGCCATGAGGCAGTTTATAAACCCAGATAAAGCCACTTCTGGTTTTCAGGGGGATGTGAGTTAAAAAAGCAACTACTCTCGCTTTTGCATGGTCATCTTGTGGTAATCTTCTTGTGATAAAAACCCAACCTCACCTGTAGCCTGTGGAGAAGGATCCATATCCATCCGTGTTGGGAGTCCCAGCTCACTGTCAGCCAGAAACAATTTTGACATTTTCACAGTACAAAGAGAGGATGTGGGCCCTGGCGGTTTGCACCTGAGGTTGTTGCACTAAGGTTTACGGAACTTCACAGGGCGATCAGAAGCACAGACACTATATCATGTGATGAAAATGACTCAGAGAAAGAGGGAAACAGATAAAGAGGGAATGACAGGGAGAATGTAAGCTAAACACAGATGGGGCAAGAGTGAAGAGGGAGAGTAAAGAAAGAGCAGATACTCTTTCCTGTTTACAAGATGGTGGTTCGCGTGAGAGAAGAGACAGGCGTGTTTGTTCAACGTGTACAATTTACTTACCATATTAGGTCCCCTTGTGTGGAAGTTGCGTGCCACGCGGTGTGTGTGTGTGTGTGTGTGTACGTGTGTGTTCCAGTGGTGGTAGTTTCCAGTTGTTCTACCGGGCCTCTGCAGTCCCCGACAAAGATGCTGATCTCCTCCATGCCTTGCGGGTTGCACAACTATTTGACCGGGTAAATACATCCATCGCATCGGACCATAAGACATACCAGTCCATTATAGGACAAGGAGACCAGCAAGTGAAAGGGGAAAGCCATTAAAGCGATTTGAAATATATTAATACTGCACTATGGGATATATCATGTGACACTTCTGTATGAGTGGACATTATACAGTGGCAAGGGAGAAGGGTTTCTACTATCCATTCATTTATAATGTCTACAAGTGGTGTTCAAAATGAGTTGCAATGTAAGCAATTATGGAGTACATTTAAAATGGCAACATTGTACATCATGGTTAAATGGATATGATGTGTTGCTGCAATGAATATAATGAATATAAAAACAACAACAACAGTAATTTCAAAGCACACTGTTCTATTACAGAAAAAAAGTGTTTTCAAAAGTGTTTCCCCCCCCCCCCACACACACACACAAGTTGAGTTCTAGCGTGAAGCAAAAAAATCTGTCTTTGCAGCAGTAAACAGAAGTTCACCTAAGGAACAGGAAGACGAAAGGGAAAAGGAAAAGTTGTGTAAATCCAAAGACAACCACGGAGGAAAAGCAAGGTAACAGAAGACCAGGGTGACTCATCAAGGGGGGGGGGGGTGAACAGTTTAGACCAGTGTGGCGAAATAGCAGAAAGACAAGGAGAGAATTAGCCACAGATTGTAACAAGACCTGAATGACGGCCAAGCTACCTCCCAGAGACGTCCATGTGCACCATAAAACAGTAAGATCGTAAGTAAGTGCGTGAGACCAACGTTGCATGTGAGATTCGGAATGCAAGTGTGTGTGTGTGTGTGTGTGTTTGTGTGTGTGTGTGTGCATTGAGTGGGGCTTGTGCAATGTGTACACGCTTGTGGAATTGTGACTGTATGTGTTTATGTGTGTGTGCGTGCGTGCGTGTGCGCGCGCGCGCGTGTGTAATTCACACATGGAGTTGCTTATTGTCATCTGGCATCGATTTTGTGAGAGCCTTGATGTCCCAATGATTACCCGCATCCCCAATTCCACGCCCCGACATCCTCAAACGGCATTAACGGGAAGACTCGTGCAGCTCTTACTCACTCTGAGCGAGCGCGGTGACAAAGAGAAAACTATACGTACACATGTGCATGTGAGCATAAAGCGAGCTTGTTGGTATGTGGCGCTGCTCGTGTGCATCCACCCCCTCCTTACCCCCATGGCTTCCCACTTAAAGCATGACATCATCTCCTTCACAATGTTCCCAAGAACTGTAACTCAAAGTGGACACTACCCTCTGTGTGGTCGTGCCTGTTACAGAGAGAGAGGGAGAGAGGGGGAGAGAGAGGGAGGGAGGGAGGGGCGGTAAAGATGTGTTTAGGCCAGGGTGGATTTCAATACGCTTCAATGTGAACGCAAATTTGGATGAAACTGACATTTGTTCAGCTGTCTTCCCCCCCCCCCCCCCTATCCGTCGTTTATACCGCCGGGTGATGCGGTAGAAACGGTATACTACAAACTGGTCCTGGACCTGTGGAGAGGATGCCAGTAATGCCGAGAGAGCTGTGGTTCCCTGCTTCCATAAGAGGATCCACGTGACCACAGTTGCCCGAGCCAGCTCTGTGAGATCTGTCACCACATGCAGTAATGACTGATTTCTCTCATTCCTTTTCGGCTATTCATTCACCCGCCTTCCCGTCCCTCTGCCTCTCGTGTTCCCCGTGTTTTGTTTTTTTTACCCTTTTATTTCCACCTCTTTTCGTTCATTCACCCGGTGATGCTCCCACGTTCCCTCCACACCACCAATTTCTAAATCTTCACACGACTGTCGACACACCACTGTCAGCATCATCGTATCACCAGCATTGAAGAGGCCTGGGCCCAGAGGTCAGTGCTATCTAATCTAAACGATCTGAACTCCCATCCTTTTCTCAACCTCTCACCTGATTGAGTCAACGGCACTCCCAGGGTTTCCTTGTGCGCTTTACTTTCATCCCGCTCCCTCCCACCTTCACCCACTGGGGTTTCTGTCAAGCCCTCGATTTGAGTTTAACAGGCAAAACGCGTATGCAAAAACCACAATGACAACGGCACTCAATTCAAAGTCAAAGATAATAACGTCTCTCTCTGCTTGACAAAAGAGAGGGAGAAATGTTGAACACATCCACACAGCACCAGATTTATCGCGAACCTCAGTAAACTGTCAAACTGTTCAAGGTCACAGGCAATTTAGCAGAGGGGTACTCAAACGTTTTTTATTCATGGTCCACTTACGAATCTAACAAGGTCAGGGCTTCAGAACTATGCCAGCAAAACGCACCGACATAAATCAACGTCCATAACTGAACGTACACACATTCAATGTGACGTCACAACTCGTTGTCATAGCAATTACGCTCCGTGGCGATTTGACTAGAGTGAACCACAGAAACTGACGCGCGCGCGCGCACACACACACACACACACACACACACACACACACACACGCAAGCGGCTCCGGGAAAGTCAAAGAGTAGCCGTCTGCAATGCGTTTCACACACACATGCGCGTTCACACAAATACATTATATATACGTTTGATCACAGAACGTGCCGGACACAAGAACATGCATTCCTACATTATCCGGACCGCGGTCCAGACTTTGAGAACCCCGATGTGGGTGAACTAAGCAGCTGCCTTGAGCACAGGGGAGGCTTCAGAGTTTTTCTGGGGGGTTTTCTGCCCCGCCCTTGCGCGAACTGTGTCTGGTAGTTGATTTCAAACAAGAACAAACAAATTGTGTAAAATTCTGACACTTTTCCCATGAATTTCGCCAGCCAAAGGTTTTAAATATATTGCACTATGGAATATATCCTATGACGATTTGATCTGTATGATTCGACATCATACAGTGGCAAATGAGGTTTGTACTAGCAATTCATTTATAATGTCCCACTGTCACTGAGGTACAGCTGCATGGAAAGTTCATTCTCAAACATGGAAAAGGTGATTGTGACAAAACCCAGGATGTTTTTCTGGGGCCACTGGTTACCTTGCTAATATCATTACTGTAAAAAAAAACATGCTGTTGTAAAATTTCTGACAAACAATTTATTGGTCCACTTAGTTAAGCTCCATTTCATTGTCAGTGGATCAGTACAAGCCAAGGCCATTAGGATAGCATATTGTTGCTGTTGGGTGAAAACCTTGTATCTGCAAAATGTCAACCTTTCAGGAAGAAAGAAAAACAAGCTTGTTTTTTGGTTGAACAGCATGATGATCTCATAAGAAAACTGGAGGAGCTGGGCCTTGATATAAACAACATGAGAGTACAAGGCTCTGATACTGGTTCTAATATGAAGGGAAACAGACAATTCATGACGTAAATCCGAGGGCATTCTTTGTGCCCATGCAGTGCACACTCCCTTGACGTGGTCTCCTGGCAGTGGACTTATTTGGCAAAAGGTTTATAGGCTGAAGCTGTCAAACCATCTGTTATCACCACGAGAAGTGTATGATGCCCTCCTGTCACAAATGACACTGGAGTCCATGGGGCTTGTGAAATCAAAACCAGGTCAGAAGTGAGTGGCATTGCATTAAAATGAAGACGTACACATTTATGTACTCCCTTGTTATCTGGTATGATATTCTCTTTGAGATACATGTCACAGGCAACAGAGCAGCCCCTCCGGCATGTCGCCCAGACACAGAGGCCTCTTTTCCAACCGCAGTGTTACCCCGTAAGAGGAAGAGGTTGTTTTCGTACAAGCCTGTCAAGGATGAAAACAAAACTACAGTGTAACTTTTTCTTTAACCAAAGCCCCTCCACTGACCTCACAGACAATACGACCATTTTCAAACAAGCCTTGTGAGTACACATCATTGGTTTACAAGGCAAAGGAGGAGTGACAGCTGATCTCTACCAATCAAAAGAAAACACACAGGTGTTTGGCCCCGCCCCGTCACACCTGAGCCTCATTTTAACTGTGACTGATGGAAATAATCAGACATCACTTTTGGAAATGCTTTCAGAGGTTTATTATTTTTAAGTGGCTGATAATGGAGGACGTTAACAACCTCCCTCTAGCCTGGCAAGTAAGTCCTCCATTTATATCAATTTGCACAAGGACACTTAGTAAAGTTGACCACTTGGTTGGCAAACACTGTGGCAGTGGCAGCCAGAGGAATACAAACCTGGCTCTGGTCTGCTGGATTCAAAGAGTGCTTTCATCAAAACAAAACCCTTGTCCTCTGCTGGACAAGTGCATACTTGTGATTGAAAAACCTATTCCTCACCTCTTCATTTCATCTCTTTAGCTCCCTCCCTTGGCTAAAACTGGAGAATTCAAGGAGGGCTTCTCACAAAGGAAAAAAACACAGGTTCTTTTTTTTTTTTTTATATTATTTTAATACTTTTCTTAAAAAAAAAAAAAAAAAAAGGAAAAAAAAAAAAAAAAAAGATGTTTTACTCCAGAATCAGAACAGGATGAATCTATTGACCTCAATAACTCACTCACCAACATACCAACAGGTTGTTCAAGGTAAAATAAATCAAAGAAAATAGTGAAGAAGGGAAAAACTCAAAACAATCGAATATGAAAAGGGAAAAGAAATGAACAAAACATTAAAAAAAAAAAAACACAAAAAAGTGAATATAGAACCAAACACGCTCATGGATCTCTGGGCCAACCAAAGGAAAGTGGGACAACATCCCACCCACTGAAAAACACAATGGCACACAACAACCCAAGACTGTTACTATGGACACTGGAAACATTTTAAAAATGGAACTAAAAAAACAGGATGAAAATTAACCTAAATAAAGTTATTATACAGATTGTAGAAGCTGTGATGATAGTGGTGGTGACTGTGGACGAGACAACTAGGAAAGATTAAAAACATGAGATGAAACAATCCAAAAAGAAAATGTGTAAGTAATGAAACGATTAAGTGCAGTAGCTAGTTGATGTAGCTACAGAACAGTGGGGCCAAGTAAAGTAGTGACGAAAATGATTTTGAACCGCTTATTCAAACTATTACAGAGCAAAACTGGTGCATAACATCTGATTTAAAAGGGATAAAGGAAAATTAAATAGCAATAAAAATGTAGCCTTTAATATAAAGTGAAAAGATGATGCATTTTACATGTAAAAAAATGTGAATGAACTTTCAGCACTCAATAGATTGGTTTTGGCATAGAGTTGAGAAAAGACAGTATGAGAGAAAGAGAGAGAATAAGAGACGAAACAATCCTTTCAATAGAATAATAAAAAAGTTTTTTTTCTTCTTTACAGTAAATTCTACAAAATCAAAACCAGAGCTCAGAGATGAACGCAGAGACGAGCTTTGCTCCCCACAAACCAAATTCCTCTCAGGTTCTTTTATGTTGACGTTTTGTCGTATATAATATATATTCATGTATCTATTTATATATAATATGTATAATTTGTGTAGGGTGTGATCCTTAGTTTACAGGCCAGAGCGCTAAGGCAAAGGACACATTCCAACACTTTTAAAATGCCACCATTCCTTCTTCATTCCCTTCTCTTTTATGAAAGCGTACACAGACCAAGCGTCACTGGATTACCGAACCGTATGCAGACGCCTCCTCTCCAACTTGTGTTATACTGGTAGTGACTGATAAGGAGAGGAGTAGGAGGAGGAGAGACGAGGGAAGAGAGGAAGGATGTTTTTGAAAAGTACGTGAATGTGGCCAGGGTGTCCGTTCCCACTGTGTCCTGAGAAAACAACCAACTCTCAGATGACCTCCAAACCTGACAAACTAGACCGCCCCTACCCACCCCCCCAGTTAAAACCCAACATAAAAAAAGAGAAAAAAAGACAAGATTAGGAAAGAAAAAAACAAAAAGAAAGTGATCTGTCCATACATAATCTTTTTCACCCATTCCTTTAACCCCCCCTCTCTCCTATCAGAGATTAGAGAATAAAGTTTTCTTCTTTTTCACTTAATTTCTTAAATTAAATCCTCCTTTTCACCACCACTATGGTTTCCATGTATAAGTTCTGTCCCCTCCTTTCATTCTGCCTTTTGCTTTCCTTCTCGTTCCAGTCCAGAAGGGATGAGGGAGTTGGCTATCTCATAATCAGTGTCCATTTTCACTCTGTTGTCCCTGGAAACTCATAACCAACAACCATAAACACAAGTCAGACACCAAAACGCATCCAAGGTTGGAGGAGAGAGGGCGGGGTGTCCTTATTACTTCACTTTCCCCCTCTCATTCACATGTTACAAGCCAGTCGTTTCAACTACCGAGAGAAAGGGACAGGTACTATTATGTCTGTGTGTGTGTGTGTGTGTGTGTGTGTGTGAGCATTTGTGTGAGCAGCGAGCATGTGTATCGGAGAATGATGGTCTATATGTACGCCTGTGTGTTTGCCAATGTGTCTAGGTCTTTCTCTCTTCCTAATTGTTCTTCCTCTCTCGCTCCCAATCGTCTCCTTTCCTTCCTCAGAACAGGTTCTCCTCAAAAATGGCCATAAGGTCGCTCTGGAAGTTGATGTCAATGGTGTCAGCCATCTGCAGAGCGGGGAGAGGGAACGACGAGGAGCATTAGAAGGTTATCATTACCATTCATTCACACTTGAGGGTTTCAACGTAGACACATAAAAAACACGAGCTTGTACAACGTCTCGTACCGCCTCTCTCCTGCGCCTCTCCTGCTCGCGGCGGCGCGCCATCTCCCTCTGCTGGTCGAGGGCGTTCTGCACAGCCGAGGAGGGCGGGGGCGGGGCTTGAGGCTGGCTGGCCGGGGCCTGAGGGGAGTGAGTGGGCGGCGTGGAAGCTGGGGGCGTGGGAGCCAGCGGCGACTGTTGCTCCTGGCGACGGCGGGCATCCTCCTGCGCTCGCCGGGCCTTGCTCCATGGAGTCCTCGTCATCCCGGCTGCTAGGAGGGAAGAAGAAACAAGGAAGTGGGATTGGCTGCGGCTTCTCTCCGTGTGGCTGCAAAGCCCGGTGAGCGTCCTTTGATATTTTGTCATTTTAAAATTTTATTTTTTATTCATTGTGTTGTTGTTATTGTCTCTGTGTGTAATGCTGCTGCTGCACTGCAATTTCCCAGCTTGGGATCAATAAAGTATATCTATCTATCTATCTATCTATCTATCTATCTATCTATCTATCTATCTATCTATCTATCTATCTATCTATCTATCTATCTATCTAATTTTAACGATAATGAAAGAGCCACTGGCTGGATAAAGACATTCAACAAATCAATCATATCCAACTAAACAAAAAATTGAATTCCTAGCTAGCATTACTGTATTACGAGCCCTCCCAGTTTGTCAACATACTCGGGGAATGTAACCAGGGGAAGGTCTGCTCAGCTTTAACCTTCAATCATTTCTCTTCTCTGTCAAGTCTCTCCTCTACCTCTCTTCTAATGTTGCTGTCTGACTCTCTCTCTCTCTCCACCCCACCCCCCCCACCTCCCCTACCGTAGTTTTTCCTGCTCTCTCCGGGCCTGTTCAGCCTGGGCCTTCAGCTGTCTCTCTCTCTCCTCCTTTTCCCTGGCAGCCCGTCGGAATTGTTCAAAGCTGTCACTGGAGGAGCGAACCGAGGAGGCCGGGGTGGACTGGGGCCTCTGAGCCAGGCTGGCCCAAGAGCCCATGTTCTTTAACTTCACATCCTAGGAGAGGAAGGAAAGGCAGCGTAAATAATAATATCAACCAAAAAGTGTAGCTGTGGGACATGTGGACACAATACACGCCAATGCGCGCGCACACACACACACACACACACACACACACACACATACACACACCTGTGTCTTCTTGGGGGCGATTGGAGTTTTGGGCTCTTGCTTCACTTTGTTGTCTTTCTGAGAGGGAGGCAGGGCCGGGGAGTCAGGGAGGCGGGAACCAGGGCGAGAACCATCTAATGGCTTCAGATCTGATCCTGTAGCAGTCATGTGAGTGGTCATAACTTATACATACATACTTGACACACTTCTGACAGCATATCACAAAAACAATAATGCTGCATTAAATAGGACAAATTCACAAGTCGGTATTGATGACTCAGAAAAAAGACAAAGAGAAACGAGGATCTCTCTGTACTCACTGTGAGTTTGTTTGTTGTCAAGGAGTTTGTGTGTGTCTTGGCGCAGGGCAGGGCTGAAGGGGGAGGGGGGCAGGACTGGGGAGTGGGAAGGCTTCTCTTCTTTGACCCCCACTAAGTTGGACCTCTGCTCCTACAGGCAGACAGGCAGGCAGGCAGACAGACAGACAGGCAGAGAGACTTAGTAAGGCTGAAGCATATAGGGGGGAAAATCATTTAACAAGAACTTATTTCAACAGTACTGATAATGTTGGGACTTGGTCACTATGCACTATACTATTTTCTATTGTATGACATTACATTGTATCTAATGTCACATCAACTGTGCAGAAATCGACATTTTCTGCATTTGAGGGTCGAGGGCCTTGCTCATCGCTGACGTATGCAGAAGTCGACCACTCACATGTTTCTTGGTCTGTGGCGGTGACTGCTGCCCTATTGCATGGAAGTGAGGCATCTGGGGAGAATGCATCATCAGTGAAGAAGGGCTCTCCCTCAGGGAACCTATCAAAACAAGAGAAACGGATGAATACACGAAAAATCCTCCATTAACTTCACTGAATAAATGTGTCGGTGCAAGTGTGTGTGTGTGTGTGTGTGTGTCCGTGTGCCCATCTTTGTCCTACCTGTTGTGAAAGAGTCTGTTTTGCTGCACGGTGATGGCTGCTGTTGATGTTGCATCTGCTGTAGCTTCTGCTGAAGGGCCACCCCCTTCTGCTGCTGCTGCTGCTGCTGCTGCGTTGTTGAGGTGTGCGTGTGTGCGAATGACTGCTGCATGTGTGTATGCCCCGCGGTGTGCCTCTGCGTCGGGGCCGGGGCGGGTGCGGTTACGGCCTGCGTGTGCATCGACTGCATCAGCTGCGAGGTGGCCTGTGCGGGTGAATGGGTGTGTGCGTGCGGCAGCTGGGTTTGCGCCGCAGGAGGCCTGGACTGGAGCGACTGCAGGTACATGTGCACCTGGCTGAGGGGCAGCGATGGGGGCGGGGTTTCAGAGTTGGTGGGCGTCGGCTCTTCGTCGTCCTCCAACAGGGCTTGAGGGGGCTGTGCGGACAGGGTGCCCAAGATGCCGTGGGATGCGGGGGAAGGGACGCGGGGGCGGGGGACAGGCTGGGGGAGGCTGATGGGAAGCGAGGGCTGAAGGGGGGCCGAGGAAGATGGGGGGAGGGAGGACGGGGGAGGCTGGGCGGTTTTAGGTGGAAGTGGTGCCGCGCGGTTGCTAGGTCTTGATGGTTGCTGGGGAAGAGCATTGTGGAGCGCTACAAACAGGCAAGGGAGGGACGGAGAAAGTGGGAGGAGAGAGAACAAAATAAGGCCATAGAAAAAAAACAATTATAGAAAAGACAATAAATATAAAAAGATTCAACTGTTGTCTTCAAGTCTTGTCTTTCATCTGAAAGAGGCAGGGTCAGAAACAGAGCCACGGCCCCAAAAGAAAAGGATGCAACAACATCTCCACAAAAACAACAAACAAACAAGAAGAATTCCACATTCTTTACCATTTCTAAAATCAATAACTAGTTGAGAAACGTGTTGCTGAGACATACATACCAGGTGAAGGGATGATGGGATGTTGGTTTAGGAAGAGGTGCGTCTCGGCAGGCGTCTGGCTGGTGTGCGTTTGCGTGTTGAGGAGGCCGGGGCCAACGGGGGCACCACCAGTAGAAATGGTCGGGTTGGGCTCTGTGTTCGACTGTGACAGGTGGGGGGTCATGAAGTGGGCCAGGGGATCAAATCCAGATCCCAACAGCTGGGAGGAGTCCAGAGATGGGACAGGGACAGGCACAGGGGGAGGGGGGGCGAATGGAGGTTTGGACTGGACCACTTGGGGCTGTGTCTGAGGCTGGGGCTGGGGGGGGTACCAGGCCAGCCCCGCCGCTCAGCGATGTATGGTGCTGTCTCTTGGTGTCCTTGTTAGACAAGGTCTTCTTCTGCTGCTTGGGAACCAGCCCTGATAGGTGGACAGAAAGTGAGAGCCGAAGGAGCAAGAGGGGACAGGATGATGAAAGGAGGGGAAATAGATAGAAGAGGATCCCGGTGAGAATATGGATTGTACGGAGGAGAGAAGAGGTAAAAGGATATGCTGTGAACAACAACGGCTACTGTGTGAGGTAAGGTACGCTGGCTACAGCTGGAGGTGTATGTGTGTTACCATTCTCAGAGTCTTCACTATCATCAGAGGTGTCGCTGCTGCCCGACGATGAAGATCCTGTCTTCATCTTCACATTTGTCACCTCCAAAGCCTTCTCTGCTAGAAACCAATAAAAAAATAAATGACTGGATGAACTGACAGCTCCTTGTCACACAAGACCTCCGGCAGTTTAAGAGAAAAACAAAAATCCCAATGCAAAATATACAATCTCAGCGGAATGAAAATGGATCCCTTTCCCTTCATGCACTCACACTATTTAGACTTTCTGCATGAGTTCTCCTCATGCTTGGCCCATCACAATTTGAAATCCCAGGTGAATAAATCCTAATGAATTACATGAAGCGGGCACCACTGGATATTGTCCAATTATCGTTTAAACCGGTGGTTCTCAAAGTGGGGTCCTTGAGGGGGTACCCACAAAAATGAGGAATAATTTTATTTCCCTATCATTTATTAGACATTATTATAGAATATATAAGAATGACAATCATAGGTTTCACGCTCACCACAACTGCCCAAAATGCAATGCAGAAAGCTTTACATTTCAGTGCTAAATCAGCAACAACAAAGGCATATGAAAAGGTTCGTGGCCTAAGGTGTCTATTTGGGGGTCTGTGATATGAGCACACAAACACACAATCTACCTGTTGGTTTTTTCTTCTTCCTAAGGCTGCTGGAGACATATTTTTCCAGCTCTCTCAGTGTGGAGGGTTTCAGCGTCTCAAAATCGATCTCAATCTCATCGGGGTTGGAGTTCTTCAGTGAAGGCTCACGCGATTGGATTATGTGCACGACACGGCCCAGCTTGTCGCCGGGCAATTTGTTGATGTCCAAGCTCAGTTGCCGCTTCTCCTCGTACGACATCGGCTTACATCGGTCACTGGACACGCCCCCAAACACATCTGGGAGGGAAAACATAACAGCCAGGCATTACTGGGTTGTTGTTGTAAAGAACGGACACACGAGACTTTCAAACACAAAAACACCAAAATGTCAAATCTGATCTGGTCTCTCTTATACACACCGATGTCGTCTTCTGCTTCGAGAGAGGCTGAGGGGACGAGAGGAGTCGGCCCGGTCTGAGGGGGCACGCCTGGGCGACTGTTCTTAACTCCCTCTTTTTTACTGTGATTGACAAATGATTTGATGAGCGACACAGAGTACAGACATAATACAATGAATTATATTATTAACTCTTCACAGCCTACCCAGGCTTTTTCCTTTCCTTCTTTACAATGACTGGCTCTTTGCTGCTCTTGCTTTTCTTGGAAATCTGGAGCATAGCAGCGGGTGGGGCCTCCACAGGGTCCTCTACTCCTGTCTTCTTCTTGTGCTTTTCTTTCTTCTTTTCCTTCTTCTCCCTCTCTTTCTTCTTGGGTTTGCTGGCCTGGGGCTGGGAGAGTGCAGCCAGCTGCTCGTGGACAGCCTTGAGCTGAAGGGAACACACAAACACAATCAGGGCCTGAAGAGACAACCCAGACACAGTGGCCTGCTTTGCATTTCTGCATCAGCCTTCACTCAACTTCGGTGAAGCTGTTCAGCTCGGCCCACCCACCTGTTGTATCTCATAAGCCTCCCTCCCCTTCCATTTTCCATCCTCTAACCTGTTCTTGGAGCTCGGCCAAACGCTGTTGTCTCTCGTGTTCAGAGTCTCCTCCCGAAGACTCTGACTCAGAGGAACTGGAGCTGTCGTCGTCCGAGATGGCAGCAGGAGGAGGGGCTTGTCGAGTGGAGGGGGCGAGGTGGAGGGCTGGTGACGGGGTGGCGACAGGGGCAGGCTCCTCTGGCTCATCTGGCATTTTGGCAAAACGCATCTCAAACACATCCTGTTGAGAAGCAGGTTTTCAGGAGGAGAAATGTGAGTTTGAGCCATAAACTATTCTGTATAGTCCCGGGGCGCAATTGTGGCGACCTTTCTAAACACACATTCCTTTGAAAATATCGCCTACTTATCAAACAAAAGCAGTTACTTGTGTTATGTATCAACACATGTAACATGTTCCAATATATATTTCATAAAATGTTTTATTGTGGTTCGCTTAACAGCATGTCTGACCTGTAATTTGCGTGCCATGTTAACCACGTCGTGGTCTGGTGGATTATACTTGTAACAGTTGGAGAACATCAACCTGACATCAGCTGCAAACTCTTGAGCATCTCTGTACTGTCTGCTGTCCAGCTTACTCTGAGGAGACACACACACACCAACACCAACACCAACACACACACACACCACTGATCAGAAACGTGATACCAGTCCATTAAAATGCTGTCTATGTCTGTTGACTTCACTATAAAAATGTAGAGGTCTGTCTTGATGACACCATGTCTATTGTGCGCTAGGGCTGAAAGGATTCCTCGAGAAACTCGAGTAACTCGATTACTAAAAATCATCGATGCAAATTCTTTGCATCGAAGCTTCGTTTAATTCATATAACTATATACAGCACACTGTGTTTCGCACGGATGATTATTACTGTCGCACAACGCGCTTACACTGTGGACACGTGAAGAAGACGTGATCTGAACGCGCGGATCACAAAATGCAGGAAGAGAGAGAAAATAGCGAGGGGCGAAGAGAAGAGACCGGCCAGAGAAAACGTCAGAAAGTGTCCAAAGTTTGGGATCATTTCAAGCTGAAACAAAACGAAAACTCTGTACAGTGTCTATTGTAAAATCGAACTAGCCGACCACAATAGCACGACGTCAATGCTTCAGCATCTCAGCAGAAAGCATCCAGTCTACGACACAAGTAACGTTAACGTTAGCATTTAACGTAAATCAATGATTGCTAGTTGAGATGAAGGCTAGTAAAGAATGTACGTTAATTATGGCTATATGTAATGGCTAGTTAAGAACGTAAATCAATATGGTGGCTAGTTATGATGTCCCTAAGTTAGTTTTGCTCAAGAAAATAACCACAGAAAATAAAATGTGAAAGCCAATTTGTGAAAGCCTGAGGTTCATTCATGTTATTATGATAGTCACAGTCACACACACACACACACCACACACACCACACACCACACACACACACACCAGTATGTAGACATTTAAGGAGGTGTATTCTCATGAATAACTTTCATTGCATGTTGGCTTTGTAAAAGCACTCAGAAGGAAAACGTGTGATGAAATTGTATGCGTGGACTCTTGTTCAAACCATCCTGTCTACTCGTTTTTGCCTTCTACAAATAAAGTAATTAAAACTAATTTGAAATTTAAAAAAATTTGCACTTCAGAAAATGTTTTCTTCAAAACTCAGAATGTAATATGGCACTTAAATGCACTAACTGGGTTTAGTTTTGACAGATAATATTATTGTATGCAATTTAAGCAATAAGAATGTTGCTTTTTCTAAAAAGGAAACCAATTAGTTGTTCATTTTAAGAGACCCGTCTTATTTTCTCTTTTGTATATTTACTATTGCTCTTTAATAAAGCAAAAGTATTTCTTATCCGATTACTCGATTAATCGATGGAATAATCGGTAGAATACCCGATTACTAAAATAATCGATAGCTGCAGCCCTATTGTGCACGCTATTATTACGTTTGTTACCAATCCTGAAAAGCCTCACCTTGATGGAGCTGAGGTCCATGGGGTGCTTGATGATGTCATGGTAGTCGTGGAGACCGAGGGCGTGTACGTCAACGGGCTTGTAGAAGGGCCAGGCGTACGACACGTGCTTCTTGGACAGCATATCCCTGACGAGGCCCGCACAGTACCGCAGCTGCTCCTGGCGCTTCGGCGTTCCTGTCCCTCCCAACGCCAAACCGGCATTAAGACTCAGGTGGTGCTGAGAGTCTGGCTGCGACGAATCTCTTTTGGGCTGCTTCAAGGAGCGACTGATCTCGCGGCGCGGTCGGGTTTCGACAGAGATAGGAGATGATTCACTGAGCTGGTCGTTGGCGGTGGGCGTGGTGGTGTCCGCTTTCCTCTTCTGGCTCTTCTTCTGCTGTTGGAAGATCAGGGGTCAGAGGTTAGCGAATGACAACATTCCACGCTGCTCTCTCCTGATGCTTCAGCTCTACATTAACCCCACCACCACCCCCTAATCGCCTTACCTTGACGGGAGCGGCAGAGCTCTGCGGCAGCGGGGTGGGATGGAGGCATGGTGGAGCCGGGGCTGGAGGAGGAACAGAGGTCAGGCCGTGTGCCAGGATGTCCAGTGTTGAGAGGGGGAACGGGGGACCCAGCTGGGGCGCATGGGAGGGGGGTGTAGGAGGCACGCGAGGGGGCTGTGGCTGGGCCTGGGGAGGGAGGGCCAGGGGCAAGTTGGGAGGGCCCGGGGGAGTTGGTGTCATGGTTGGTGCGCGGGTCTGGGAGGCGGTGGAAGGGGAAGAGAAGCCTCGCGAATGTGGGGTGGTGGAGGGGGAGGAGGAGTCCTGGCCTGAATCCGGCTTGGTAATCAGACCTGAGTGAGGAGGGAAAAAGAGAGAGTGAGTGAAGACGAGGAGAACACCGGGGATGACATCAAGGATGAGAGGAAATATGAGAGAAATAAAACAAAACACCAAACAGAGCACCAAAACCTCTCACCCAGACCTAGACCTCGTACGTGTGGGATGGATTAAGAAAAGGTTTTAAAATGGCTTAGGGATAGGACATGGTTAACCAAGGAGCTTGACGCAATCAGTGAATTAATTTAATGACAACAGTGTCAATGTTAGGTGTGGCTGATGAAGACGAGGAACCAGTACGAAGAATATGAATACTGTACAGACAGGCTTGGCTTGATAGGTTGGTATCATTTGTCATTAAAAGTCACTCTGCTGCCACTCAGACAGTGTCCAGACTACACCATGAACAATCGATGCTATAAATTCAGAATGCTATCAGAAAAATATTTTGACTGGCATGACAAAGAATAATTTCGATTTTGGAGTCCAAATCGAGCTTCTGACAAACAGCTGCCATCATACACAAACTGAAGGGGAGACAACACAGCTAATGTGATTCTTTTTCTCAGGACACGCCGACAATCAACTTCATCACCTCTAAAATCGTACCTGACTCCTGCCTGACCCCGCGACGTCCCTTGGTAACCACGGCAATCTCAGTCTCCTCCTGGGGCATCTCAGAGATCTTGTTGAGGAACATCTTCTCCAAGGCCTCCGCCATTAACACAATATCATCACCAGGCTACACACACACGCAAATGTTTAGAAGGCCCTAAAGACACAAGCTCCTTGTTTTTTTTCTTAACCAGAGAGATGAACTAGTATATCAAGCCCATGCTTATATGACATTTTAATAAGGTAGATATTTGTTTATCCCAAGGTCATATGTTGTCTTACATGGCCAGTGAGCATGGGCTTACCTTATTGTAGATGTAGCAATTTGTGAACATTGTACTGAAGTCTTGAATACACTCCTGGGCATTCCAGTAATAACTGTTCTCCAGACGTTTCTTTATCGTGCCCATGTCCATAGGGGTCTTGATGATCTTATAGTAGTCCTGGAAAGAGAGCAAGCAGACAGAGACTGTGAGGTTGGTACCCAATCTGGACAGAATTAGATTTAAATAAAGAATCGGAGAAAACAAGGACTCAATGCGCTTTTATCCTTTCCTTAAAGCTCATCTTCTTCCTTACAGTTTGATTGCAGGAGGACACACACACAACACACAACTCACAGGCAGGTTGAGTTTGATGGCATCTACGGGACCTTGGAAGGGCCATGCAAAGTGGTGTTTCCACAAAGTTTTCAACACCACTTTCAGCAGGTACTGAAAAAGAGCAAAATCACATCTGTAATAAATGACACTGCATTAGCACAACACGGCACAAAGCACAATACACAAACCCAGATCCCCCTACCTGTAGTTGGTTGGTCTGTCGTTTGGGTCTGGAGGGATTCCATATTTCAGGGGGTGCAGGGTTGAAGGGGAGGGGGGGTGGGGCAGAGGGAGGGGCCTGGCTGCTGCCTGCCTCCAGTCCGTCTCCCATAGCAATGGTGGGTTGTGGTGGCGCCGCAGACAGTTTAGACAGATTGGACCTGGCAGGGGCAGGCGGGACCGGGGGGCGCCCCCTCAGGCCATCACACTCCTGACTCGACTCTCTGATGGAAAGATCAACAACATCATCATCACTACCACCTCCACTACTGTTTCCATTACTGGGCTTATTACTCAAGGGCCAACTCTGACTCGACTTTTTTGGGATACAAACCACCAACCTCTAAACCGCCAAACAGGCCTACTACACCATCCGAAGGTTTATATCCACATGATTGCCAACAGGTGAAGATGTTCACCAGGATCCTTTTTGTAAGTTATACCAATTTATTTTTCTCCTGTTGCTACCTCAACATGTTGAGCAAGTCAACAGGCTAACAGGTAGTATATAAATAGGTGGCAACACTGGATGTGCTTCTAGTGTCATTGCTTGGGGATTGTGATGTCCTGGGTTTGTGCCCAGTCCCTGAAAGGTTATGTGATTTTCAACCACAAGAGGGCAGCAAGGTACCTCTCAGGCTACATGCATTTTTGTTTCAGAAATAACATGCCTGATCACTTTATGAGTGGATCAGGGAAAAAGCTTTGTAACTGCAGTGTGTTTACAGGCAACAGCTGAGTGAGACTAGTCTCTGATGTGAGAGAAAGCATAACATGATGTGCATCTCTTAGGCGAAGTGTTTGAGATCCATTTAGATCCATTTCTATACATTGACCGACTTTTTAATTTTGTGGCGGCTGTGCAGATACTGTGGCAGGAGTGCCACAGATGAGTCCATGTATAGGAAACACTGCAGCAGGATGCACTGTGTAGGCTAAGCTATTATGAGATTGACCAGTGAGAGAAACCTGGATTAATACAGGAACTAAACATAGCCTAAACATTGCATAGCATCAGCATCTCCCTTGCCTAAAGAGGCTGCTGTGAATGTCTGACTTTGTTTTTACATGCAAGGCCAAACAGACTACACTAAATGAGTGTGGATATCAAACTGTGTGAATGTTCTAGGAACAAAAATGCACGTTGACTTGTTCTGAACAGAGCAGTGGTGCATTCCTGCTCTCTTGTGGTTAAAAATCATACAACTTCTCACAGGGACTGGGCACAAGCCCAGGACATCATAGTCCCCAAGCAATAACACAACCACTGCATTAACCAGGATGTACTGCTTAGTGTTAGCAGCTAGTGGGCCCATCCGGTGTTGCTGGCGACTCTTTTTCACCTATTACCTAGGTTTCACCTAGTAAATATACTGAGATGAACAGGGTAGGAAATAAATGGTAAAACTTAGAAAAAGGATCCACAATGTTTTTTCACCTGTTGGCAACTCAATATATTGGGACTAAAAACAGGAGGTGGGGGGGTGGGGGTAATCCCCCACCCCCCCACCTGTTGGTAAGTCAATACATTGAGATAAACATGGTATATCATCATATACATGGTGCATGCCTGTATAACTGCCTGCATTTTAGGCATTTCGCTGATGCTCGTATCCAGGCTGATGTACAATGAGTACAACAGTAGTAAAGCTTCAATTCCCACATCACCAAAATTAGAAGCACTCAAAAATAAGGGGTGCAAAGGTCAGGGTCCTAGTGCCCTTACAATATTCCAGTGGTCTAAGAAGGATCACGTAACAGCCAAGTGCTAGGAAAAGGAATAGAATAAGAGCTGAAGAGAGAGAAGAGATTTTTTCCATCTTCATCATCTTCAATGAACCACTAAGAATATTTCTTCGAGCCCACTCTCTTGATAGGGATCAGCATCCTAACACTCATTCTGAGGACAATGTGTGCTTTAACACAAGGGCTAGCTCCAACTGGCAGTCACGCAACTTGGAAAAATAAACCACATAAGGACGTTTCAACAAAGATCCACTAGTTTCCTGCACACAGGCGAGATCAAAAGACTGTTGAGCAAAGCAGGCTGGAAAGAAAGGATCTACCACCAAGCAAAGGATTTGACTTGGAGACTGACAGGCTTCATTGTTGCCAAGTGGTCCTACGAATGGCTTCATTCTGATCTTTCTTTACTTCAAGGCTCCAGAGTGCAACCACTTGGTCGCGTTTCATAACTCTTTTTCTAGTAATGCTTTTTCTTTGGTCACACCAGTCCTTGGGTTATCACTCCACCATTGCCTGAAACCCACTGGTCTCTCTCAGTAGGTGATGAAGTCCATTGTAAACTATGTGATGAAATGTTCTCAAAGGAGAAAATTATTGAATTAATTGCGTTCCACATTGCCGTGGTTCAAACAGCCTTTATGTGCGTGGCCTAGGTAACTGTCAATAAATGTCTATGGTTAATTATCTATTTCAGTGTCATAATTAGCCAGAGGTGATGTGGAAAAAATTACCTGAAACTAATGCTGCATTCAAGTGCTGTCTGAAATGTCCAAAGACAGATTGAGCATACATGAATGACCCAACAAAACGTTCTATGGCACCATAGATTTGATTTATAAAAATCAACATGTACAATGCATTGCACTATGCAATATCAAAACCCTATTTCAGAGGTCAGTGTTCAGTGTCAGAAAGGACAGCACCTGTATGATCACTAAAGTAAACAGCAACTAACTCAAATATATATAATTAGGCCAACTGGCTTCCCTAATAATCCCATGTTTGACCTACCAAAAATTTGCAATAGTTAATAATGCTTAGAACATTTTAACTATTTAATCAAACACTACAGCAGCCGGTTTCATTTAAAGCAGCTGTTGTAGTCGTTGGTTGGAATTCAAATCTGCACCGTCTTCCATAACACAGGACTGGACACCACTGGCTTAGAAACATGACAATTTGAACATTGACAATGACGCATTGTAGGCACAACATAAATTTCAACATATGTCAATATGTAAATTTAATTCCTATATCTGTACCAAAATATTGGTGCATATTTTAGTTTGGAGGCCCAGAACCATATCATCCTCCCTTCCTACAATCTGTTCCTATGAGCTCCGCCTAACAACAATCTTCTGTCCATCTTATACCAATACACACCCAATTTAAAAGAAAAAGTTACTCCAAGTCTCAAGACTTTTTCATTATGATTATGTTTTTCCAGACATTAATGTATCGCCACAGACACAACATCATTCAAATGGAACTGTAACATCTAGTTGTCAGAGGTGCATCAATACCAATTTTTCAGAATCAACTGCATGTATTTGATCAATGAAGGCACTGACTATTGCACAACAAAAAACAATGACACATGACAATAAAATATAAAATAGGCTACATAACATTGAAACCAAATTAGAGTTCTTTGGCAATGCAGACGAGCGCTTGTTTACAGACAGTGAACTGAAGCTTTTAAAGAAAAGAACACCCTACCTACAGTCAAGTATGGTGGAGGTCCCATAATGCTGTGGGGCTGCTTTGCTACCTCCGGTACTGGACGTCTTGAACATATTAAGGGCATCATGAAATCAGAAGATTACCAAGGCATTTTGTGGTGAAATGTGCTACACAGGGTCAGAAAACTGGGTGTCAATGGAAGGTCATGGGTCCTCCAGCAGGACAATGACCCAAAACACATCCAAAAGCATCCAGGAATGGTTCAAGAGAAAACGCTGGACTGTTCTAGAGTGGCTAGCGATGAGTCCTGATCTCAATCCCATTGAGAACCTATGGTGAGACCTGGAAGGTGCAGCTATTCAAAGGAATCCTTAAAACATCAAAGAATTGGAGTGGGTTGCAACTGAAGAGTGGGAGAAACTGCCAGCAGAAAGGTGCAGAAAGCTTAGTGATGGTTACAAGAAACGTTTAGAAGCATCATCATGTGCAACTATCAGAAAAGGGTGCCAATAATCGTGGCCATAGCCACTTTTTAATTTAGAAGACATAAAGGATTTTTGATATTGTACATTATCTGTATAAAATGCAAGGGTGCCAATAATCTTGTCCAGAACTGTATGACTCTGAACTTAACTAACAGCGGCATTTTCACGTTAGGCGACATTTTTCTCCCACACTAAAGTCATTAAAGCATCAATATCAGGACAGCTTCATTTGCAAATTGGGGTATAGATACTATTGGATTGCTCATGTGAGTATAGATAACAGACACTATTGGTGCATCTTGATGTACTAGTTATGTCTAAATCTAGGGTAAATGGAACATTGAAGCAAAGCCAAACTGCTGGACTGCTGCATGACACTCAGGGCCTACTATCTAAAATCCTGTTGACATCCATAGTAAAGTTAGATAGAGAAGATTTAACTGACATTGCAGCATCTAGCCAGAGAGGGTAACGATTTATATTTACTTGGAAACCTGAGAAACTGGACATGAATGACATTCATTCAATTCCACACTAGAATTGAGTATTCTTAAGGCCACCCTATTCTCCATCTGGGATCTACTGAAAGGACCCGATATCAGATTTCCAGCAAGAAAGGCAGAATTAGAACAATTTTGAAAGACTGTTGTCCAAATTACAGTAAAAATTCTGTTTAAGGGGATGACTACTTGTGAGTTACATTTATATTATTTGATTATTATTCAGTTTATCTTCAAATACATGTCTAGCATTTGTTTAACTAATAGTAAATAATACAGTATTTTATCTATATAAAAACACATACGTATATACTTGTAGTGCATGCAGCAGGTTAATGCTGAGGTTTATTTTTGCGGACTAGTCTGCTGCTCTGACGTAACTGAAAGTAGTAGCAGTGCGGGTGCTAATTGATTCTGATGTTACTCTTTCTCCTTAAAACACTTCATCAGTACACAGTGGAGTAACTTTTAGGATAAAGCAACACCTCAACACACTGGCATGGCATTTTCAGAAACTGTGATTTGTGTGGTTACACTAGTTGCCTATGGTTAGGATGAATCAGCACAAAATGTTCATCAACTATCCGACCAGCTGAATAATGGAAATGGGTACTGATTAATGTGAGGTATAAACTTTAAACTTAAGCATGACATGCACAAAACACTGGTATTACAAAATAGAGGACAGGGTAAAGAGATTGGAGCAAGAGGTGAGAATGTTCTGGGGCTCTGTTTTCATTTATTTTTTGCACTCCACTGAAGCTTCTGGGATGAAATATAAAAATATCTAGCAGATAAAATATCTTCAAGAAAGGCTCTCCAGTTTGTCACTGGGTATTTTCACACACACAACATTGGCTGGTGCTATTTAATGCTATACTTTGGCTCAAGGTCGTGTTATAGATGCTGGGGGATATTGGTTACTCAGTCTTCTAACTAATAACAGCATAATAAATATTCTGGTGAGTGTGGAAAGTGCAACATGTGCCATGGAAGAGCTAAACATTTCTCCTATCAAAGCCTGCATAGAACACATGGTCAATTTCAATACATTTAAATAGTTGTAAACACAAATTTTGTCTGGAGACTTACATGTTTGTTGCAGTGGAGCCTTGGTCTAATCCAGTTGCACGATCATATCTCACGGCCTGGGGAGGAGGCGATTTACAGAGGCAACACTGGATGGGTGTCAGGAGAAAGAGGCACCTGACTTTGAATGTTCCGTAGGTAGATGATATAGGCTAGCCTAGCCTATATGTAGGAGGGGGTCTGAAAGTGAGACGCTGTCGGGGCAAGGAAACCACACCACACCGATAAAGAGACTAGTGTCGTACCTAACAGAGAGAGAGAATCGGGGGGAGTAGCGAGTTTAAAATGTGGTCGACACATCATATGTACGTTGTTTCTTTCCACACGAAGCACGTGTGGGTTCTCTCATTCCTCACACAAGACATGACAACCAAGGCAGTTACACCAGATAACAAAAAATAATCTGTGCTGTCAACCAACTCTCATCAACACCACCAGCGTTAGAGGTTCAATGTGGCAAATTATTCTCAAAGCCATCTATACTTGGGCCAGCAGGGTGGCCCGATGGCTAGTGAGACTGTCCGGTAAAAGATAACCACAACAAGCCCATCCCTGTCTAAGTGTCCTTGAGCAAGCTACAGGACCCCTACCCCTACCAGGCTGACCCTAACCTCTGGAACCTCATGTATGTATATCTCAGAGGGTCATCAATGGTAACAAATTACGTATTACTTTATTGTGTGCTCTAAATTCTAAAATTAAAAGTGCTGAAACTGCAGCCAATACATATTGATAACAATTCTAATTGACCAGGAGACTGAGGCCGATACTGGAGGCTGTGAGAAATCCAATCTAGTGCTGAGCGCTCTCTACCCCCAAAGACCCAGTCTAGTGAGCGGACATTGTGCAAGTACGTTTAAATGTTACTGCGGATCATCAAAGCAAGGATTGGGAACCTAATGCAGCTTTGATATTTTACATCCCAAAATCTATTTCATAGCTCTGATAACCTAGGTGACAAACGTCAGGACATTGGGGGGGGGGGGGGGGGGGCGTCACTTGATACCTTTAACCATTCTAGAATCAGCTGTTTTACAATCATCAACGCATCCCATATATCCTTGAGACTAATGTTGTCTGGGAGAAGTTAGCTGCATATCTGACCCATCAATCAGGAGAAAATACACATTTATTAAAGAAATGTATTCTATTGTGGTGGGTTTATTACTGCCCAAGTACTTCTTTGCCTTGCTAACCTTCCATGTCAGTACATCGCCATGTCCGCCGTCAGCAACTGACAGCTCCGCACGTAAACGGCCTTTCAGAATACAACTTGGACGGGATTGGTATTCTCGAAATAACGTACGTCGCATTTCACATGTGCTTCTGCAACATTGTGCGTAAATTACGCTACTGGGGGACGTAGCTTATGTCACGAATACGGCCTACGGGGCTACAAACAAACAGCCTAGCAGCTAACAGGCTAGCATGATACCGACCTGCAGCTAACGTGCACACTGACAACATGGAGCGCCAAATGCCATGGAAACGACCTTAGCACGAGTATTAAGAAACTAAAGACACAACACAGAATACGCGCAATAAAACTATGCTGTGCTAACTTAAGAGACAAAAATTCATCTTCTCGTGTGTCCGCACCGGTGCAAGGCCTGCGAAGACAGCTCATGCTCCGCTTGTCAAAGCGCACACTGACAGCGTGCGAAGTGCGCCACCGAGGCCAAATCTGAGACTTTTATCGGACTCCCAGGGTTGTATGCTTTCGTTTGTTGTATCATTGTCATCTGGGGAATAACCGAAAATGCGTTTTTTACCTTCTTCGGTCGGTTGTCAGCGCGCGCAGACCTTCCTCGCCCCAAATCCAGAACAAACAGTCCCGTTCGACGTCGATGACGTCAGACGCACGGGGGCAGGCCAAACGTTTGTCAGACGAATGTCACCTCTCCACGACTCCCGCCCCCCGCAATCATGCAATGCTATGAAATTATTTCAACGGTGAAATAGGTTTCGATAATACATGTCATACCTGAACCAGCTGCTAAATAATTGATTTAAGAACATGAACCGACTGTGCTCGTGTATTAAATGTTCCTAAATAAATGCTATAAATAAAAATGACGTGTTTTTCATAATTATTCTATATTGATGTTATTAGTCTGGGCTCGAGGGAGAAAGTACTCCCTCTGTTGGTCACTGATGATACTGAATTCAAGAATAGGTGTAATCACTGGAGTTGACTGTACATGTTCTCATTTGTCGATGGATACACACTCATTTCCCAGTAAATCAAAATGATTCTGGAAAATCATGAAAATGAAAAATCAGTCTCTTGCCCATAAATCTTTTATCCATGTTTTAAGCATACGCCAATCCCATTGACAGATGAAAAGTCAAGAAACTTATATGCAGATGTGCATTTCAGAAACTTGATTTGTTACTCTGGTGAAAACGGCAAGCAAAGATGTGATGTCAACATTTTTCATCCGATTTTCAAGTTGTGCACTCTTTGGTGGTCATCCCGGTGCCTTCTAAAACCTTCCCATGATTTTCATCTCTTGTGCTGTGTTCGATTGACACTTAGATTGTTCCAACAACAACAACAAAAAAGACACTATACCATAATTTATTCTACAAGTTTATTTTTTCACTTAGCAGAGCAAAAAAACACAACCAAAAACAAAAAGTCTTTGTTACATGAGATACCTATTCTATATATTCCATACCTATGCTACAGACAGACTCCAGACAATAATCTGTTTCACCCCAGCCATAGAAGCAAAAGCCCACCCTGTTCTAGATTTTCAAATTCAAGTTGGGGGAAAATCATCACCACTATCGGTGATGGACAGAAAGGTATGACATTGTGTAAGCTCTCAGTGAATGGAGGGGAGGAGGGAGGGGGGGGGGCGTTCTCACCACTTGACAATGTTGTTAACATCATCTTAGACAATTCTAAACAAATGACTCTAAATAAGAATTTGAACAAAAGGCACAATAAAAAAAACACTGAATAAAAATTAAAGTATAGACGTTCAGGCTTATTAGAGTGTGAGAAACCTGGGGAGGAGGGCATTATGTGGTTGACGACAGGATGGGTTTGAGTGGGACTGTGGGGAGGCGTTGACTGGTCCAGACAGATTTTAAGGTCAAGAAGTCACAGAGGGTAAAAAAGTCATTCATCATCATTCTTGTCTTCCTCCTCCACCGCTGTTGCCTCTATTCCTTCATCCTCATCCTCTTCCAGCTCACCTTGTATTCCCTCTTCACCAATCTCATCCACCACATATCCCTCTTCATCTCCAATCTCAAAACCTTCTTCCTCCTCCTCCTCCTGTCCCCCATGCTCCTCTTCCTCCTGTCCGCCCTGCTCTTCCTCCTGTCCGCCCTGCTCCTCCTCTCCCACCATTCCTTGCTCCTCCTCCATCTTTTCCTCCTCTGTCCCTTCACCCTCAACTGCCTCTTGCCCTGTCACTCCCTCAGGCGCCGGTTCATCCTTGGTAGGCTCCGCCTCTGTCGGGTTGTCATTGGTTAACTCCAGCTCCGACACATCCATCACCATGGAATCCTCAGGATCCTGGTCGTCTTGGCTACCAGTAAAGGGGTTCTCACCCTACCAAGGGAAGAGAAGGAGAGATGAGATATTGTCCATTTTCAAATTGTAGAAAGTCTAATAGTCCACTTAATAGTACACTTAACCCCGGGCTAACGTTTTTCTTAACCCTAGGTTAAGGACGCATTTAACCCCGGGCTAAGCAGCGTTTCACACTTGCATTTTTGAAAGAGGGTTAACTGCTACGAAGCAGGAATAGCACCGCTTTTGTGGTGCTATCCCCGAAATGCGGTGCTAAGAACATTGTGGGGTTAGAATGTAACAGCGAGTTAAACGTTAACCCGGGGTCTACAAGTTTACAGTGTGAAATCCTGAACACTGAATACCCGGGGTCAATTGTTAGCCCAGGGTTAAAGAAAACTAGTGTGAAACGTGAGAAGTTAACCCAGGGCTATTGTAACCCAGGGTTAAAGTTAACCCTGGGCTAACATATTAAAGTGTGAAAAGCCTTTAACATACTAAAAAAAAACATCACCTTCAAAACTATTTACAAATCAGTTTTATCTAACATTTAATCAGAATTATGGACTAGAAATATTAGACTGACCCGTCGTCACATAAAACAAAATTGTGAAAGGTGTCCTAAAGTGCAACTTATGTCTTGCTTGCCTTAATTTCAGTTTTGTATGCAGTTTAGAATTGAAATCATCCCTACTGCAGGAGCCCTTCGATTTTCACTGTAAGTAATTCATTTCCATGCACAAATGATCACCGTTCATTTGCACCTAGATGTTTCAAAGAAACAAGCAATACAAACATTTTTAAGTGAATTTATGAGACAAAAATGGACATTGAACGCAAACATTGCTTATTGCAATGCATAGAGACTTTGCAATCTGTGCAGCACAAGACAGAGATGGGTGCACTCCAATGTGTGTACCTTGAGGTAGCTCTCCAGCTTCTTGCCAATGAGTTTGTGGTTAAGGATGCTACGAGCGACTGACAGACTGGCCCTCTTGGACTGTTCCATCATACCCTTGGATCACAAAAAATAAGACCAAAATCATACACAGGGCACAACATCCTTAACAAGAACATTGTTACAATTAAAATGACATCATCCAGCATTGGCAAGGCACTTGACATCTTCACGAGTCCTCCACATGTATAACTCAACCTAGACGAGATACAGAGCCTTTGGCCTTTGGCCTTGGACACATTATCAACTGAATGACTCAAATTCTCTACTCTAGTGTGATGGATTGATTGCTCGTACCTTGCGGTTGTAGTTGTGGTCAGGGGATTTAATGTGTTTCTGAATCAGGTGGTGTTGCATGGGAATGAAGAGGTCACATGCTGCACAGTGGGCCGCCTCCACTTTCCTCATGAAGTTTTCCATACCTAGCTCTACATGAGTGGGAGAAAGTAAACATTTGCAAGTAAATATTTGCAATGCCAATCACTTGTCATTTCTCACACTCACAGAACTGCTGCTTTTACCCCTGGTGAGGTCCTGTTCCTTGTACACCTGGCAGATGGCAGCATTGTGGTTTTCCAGCTGAGTAATCCTCTGCTCAGTCTTCTTACACTTGTTGAGCAAGTACTCCTAGAACACACAACCACAGTCTTCAAATGGGTGTCTCCGTTTAATAGTTAATGCCTCGAGATAAAACTTTGAATGTGCATACTTGTCAGTGTCAGCCCTAGTGTACGCATCCCAGTGTATGTGCATTTGTCAAGCCTCACCTGTAGGAAGTCTGTGGTGGGCTTGGACAGCTGGCTGGACAGGAACTTGAAGTGGTCCTTGTGGAAGCGACTCTCAAGATGAGTGTCCATGTCTTCCTTGTAGAATCCACGGAACTTACACACAGAACACGCAAACATCACCCTGCAAAAGTAGGAACACAGGCCAATCACATTTCAGAGCCATAGTCTCATAGCCAATGAGAGGAAAGGTGAGTGAAAACCAGGTTTGGTGAGAAATAATTCAAAGGGCCCCACAACTAGCATCATTCATGAATTTATCCACCGACTGACAGGGGAGTAGACATAATAGTGGACTGACGGGGGGGGGGGGGGGGGGCAGGCAAATGAAAAAGGAGGAACTAGAGAGAAGCAGAGATGAAAAGAAAGCCCAAGAACTGATTTCTACAGAAAGAGGAAACGGGAGAAAAGATGAAAAATGAAATTGAGACTGAGAGAAATGAAGACTGCTAATGTAGTAGGTATCTAGTTTTGTGCCCTGACCTTTCCACGAAGCCTCTCCTCTTCCTCAGTTTCGGGTGTTTCTCTTGGCCTTGGGCTGGGCTCTGTTTGCCCTGTGGCTTCTTCTTCACCTGAGAGTTTTCCTCCTGTACGGGGGGAGCTGAAGAAGGTATGCCAAGTTATGTTTGACAGACTGATCCCATAAGTAACACCATTTTAAAAATCAAATTCAATGCTTTTTAAGACCTTTTTAAGACCTAAATACATATAATTTAAGACCCAAGAAATTTTGGAACGATTTCTTTCATAGAAAAGCGAGACAATTTATTGAGCCCTAGCATTCTGAACAGTAATACACAGTTACGTGAATAATAACAATCCATATTGATAAATTTAGTTATTTATTTGTTTTAAATGTGGCTATTTAGGGAAACTGTATATAGGCATTATGATCATGCAACTATGGAATTACCCGTATTCATGAATAGTACTAAATGCAATTTGTCTTCTTCATCCTACCTGTTGGATGACTAATATGGAACAGTGGATATTAGGCATAACATGCCCAATAATCACATAATTACATGAACTGCAACTATGAATCATTACTTTAATAAGATAAGAAATCAACAGGTAAACAGACAGACCGACCCCCCCCCCCCAGGTGGAGATCCATTTGCTTGCTCTTTGTCGTTTTATCCATGCTTTCGTCGAACATTACGACATGGGGTTTCCCACTTAATGAACGAGGCGATGCTATATTTAGCGACGTAGGCGGTTTTCTTTTCACCACAGGTAAACGACTTTGCATATTCTGAATCAGGGAACATAGCGGCAAAGACACTACATATGTCATCATTCGACTTGAATGAATTGTGCCTGCTCACCGTGTGCAGAACCCACAGCACCGCAGCCCTTTGGGTTTCTGGCGGTGAAACAAAATTGCTCAATGCCGACTGTTGAGAAGTTGTGAGCGAGCCAGACGAAGTTTCGGGTGTGCTACGTGCTAACAATGCAGGCATCAGCATAGCCCCACTGGTTACCGGTGCGTACTGCTGGTACTTTTCAGATCTCATGTGGGATTCAACTGCTTTCACCCCCATGGTCCCTAACGTGAAAATCTTTCGGCATAAATTGCACCTTGCGTCGTGGCGGCAACCTTGATCTTTGATGACGCCAACGTAACGTAAACATTCTATTAATGCCGGAGTTTCTCATTGTCTAATACAATGTTATTTACACAAATACACACGCTATTGGACATTTTTACGGTAGGTTCATGTGCGCGACAATTTTTCCATCAGCCCTAAACGCACCCTTTGCAAATTTAATACCTACAGCAAATTTAAGACAATTTATGACCTTAATTTCCATCATTTTATTTTAAGACCGTTTAAGACTTTTTAAGGAGCCGCGGGGACCCTTAAGTAGTTGATATAGACAGCAATAGGAAAGCACGAGACAGGGAAATAATTAGAATGAGGAGTAACAACAGGCGAGCTTACCTTTCTCCCCATCTGCTGCAGGTTTTGTCTCCTGTGGAAAAGAGAAACATCCCCTTATTGATTGCTTCTACTCTGCCAACTAGGTATAGTCTTATATTAAAAGAAATCTGAACCACTAGTTATCGCCAATATTAAGGGTCACACAAATCTACTCACAGTAGCTGCAGTCTTTGGTTCACTGTCGTCACCATTTTTCTCTACTGGCTCTATGGAAACAGAGATGGTTAACGTCAACTATTACCCAGGCAGGAAACAAGATGGATAGAGAAATGTTGTGTGTAGTGTAATAGGGAAGTTTATCTCCAGCATGTCAAAGAGTGGGTACCTTGGGTAGCTTCTGTCCCTGTATTCTCCGTCTTGTTCATCTTGGACTCTGGTTCGTCTGCTGCAGTCAGTGTCTGCTTTCTCTTCTTCTGACCATCACGCTGGGGCTTCACCTGCTACAGGGCAATACAACCAAATCATGCTCACACAAAAAAAACATATGGACAGAATCACACAGATAATACACCAAATACAACTGCTCATCTTACAGGCATGAATGAAGCCAAGTTCTGGACTTAACTCTTGTCAGTGCCAATTTGGCTCACTTTAAATGTCAGTCTTCCTTCTATGGGCAATCCCTTATCACTAGCATTATCCTTATCCAGGACTTGGGGGGGAAAAAAAATCCAAAACAAAATCCAAATAAAATCCAAAAAGTGAAATCGTAAAAGACATCTCCAGATGTGAACTGGACAAAGCATGGGGTGGTCACTTATTGTGGGAAGAGGGCAGTTTAGCTCCATGAGGCATTTCTGACCACATTGAACAAGGGCTGGGCAGAGACAGGAGTGATGTGTCAAATTAGGATTATATGCTGATTGGCTTTAGATGGGACATAGCGATACTAACATGTAAGGTTAGCTTGCCAGTTGGTTGAAGGTACAAAAAAGAGGTAATTAAAATGTCTTTACTTGTACCCAGTGTTGGGGGGGCTGTCTAGTCTGGCTGGAGGTACTTACTCTGTTGAGGGGTCTCTTGCGGCCTCGCTGGCGGCCGGCCCGTGGACCGCCTCCAAAATGCCTCCCAGGGAAGTCGTGAGGCCCTTGGGTGGAACCCTGATGGAAACCCCCACTCTCAGGGTACATGCGGTTGGACAGGAGGGATGGGAGCTTGCCCCTACCACCTCCTGGAGAGTGGCCACGGTGGGAGTGGCCACCACTACCACTTCCCCGCCCACCTCCTCCTAATGGAGTGGGGTCAGACCTGCGGCTTCCAAACCCTCCTCCAGCTCCTCGACCGCCAGCACTTCCACCCCTTCTGGGGGAACGTCGGCCTGCTCCGGCCCATCCTCCACCTCCTGAACTTCCTCCCTGGCCACTGGTGAAGGACTCCCTCATATTCTGTCGCATCTTAGCGACTCCGTAGGACGAGGAGGGGCTGTCGAAGCCTCCTCCTCCCCCTAGCCCAACTCCCCCTCCGAAGCCTGAGCCTCCGCGATGACCCAACAGCATGTTGTCCCCCCTGCCATCGCCATAACCATAGCTACTGCTGCCGCCAGATCTGTAGAGATCTCGGGAAGAGGTGAGAGAGGAAGGGCGCGAGTCGAATGACTCGTACTGGTCAAACCTGTGGGAGGGAGAGGGGTGATAGAGAAGAGCAGAGTGAGGGAGGGAGGGAGGCAGTCAGGTTTGGATTTCTCCACCTGCTCTTCCTTCTCCCCCATGGTCTCGCTTTCTCTCTCCCTTTCTTTATGTGTCACTCCCAACTTTATACATGATGAACCATGTAGGTTAGAGCATAAACCGACAATCCAAAACAAGTTGACAGTCTGGATGTGGTTATTCATGGCATAGTAATGTTTTTCTCTTAACATTAAGTTTACAAAAACTCATCCAACCACATCTCTCTGGTGGAGGTTATGGGTGAATAGTGCCCTTAGGTTAGGGGAATGCAATTTCTTTTACTCTCCTTCCTTACTAAGAGATAGGTTGTCAAACCTTGGCAGGAAGAGACAGAGGGGGAAATGGGGAGAGCAGAGAAACAGACAAGGGCATTGTCCATTAGAACCAGTGATGTCCGAAGACCGATGCAAGAGCTTAAATATCTTAGGAAGTGATTGGATCATACTTCAATACTCAAGAGAGGGATGCTTTAATTTGAGCTTCTCTTCAGGGGTAAGAGAGTGATTTGTTCTAGATCCAGCAGGTGGCCCTCAATCAATTCATCTTGACATAGTAATGCCATGCCAAAACCTGTAAACTCATCTCTTATGTGTAACCTAAAGTCAGGATATAGGGTTAGGTCACATGGAGGATGAGAAAAACACAAAGTGTATACAAATAAAATACAAAAGGCAAGACAAAGGCAATGTTGAAAGAGTGCTAGATAAACAGTGATTGGCTTCATTTGGGGGGTTGTAATCTCTTGTAGACCAAGAGAGGCTGGCCTCCATTTCTACCTCCCAACAGGGGGCCCTGCATTATCTCATGCTGTCTGAGGCTTAGAGAGGAATACCACTAAATATTTGAAAAGGGACTAGTCCAATCAAATGAATAACTTTTTCCAGAGTCAGACACTAGGGGACTAACCACGCATCCACACTGCAAGCAACACAATCAACAAGTCAATGGACATCCATTCATTTTCTATAGAGCTGAGCGATCAGGGAAAAAAACGGCCGATATGTGGATGGTCAACAAACATGCTGGTCAAGTCAATGGTACATTAGAAAGTAATTGAGAATTTTTCTGTTCATTTTGCAATTAGCTTCAATTAGCTTAATTTCCTGCTAACAGGCAATATCAAAACATTCATGAATTGACTGCTCAAAAATTTTGGAGATGCACAATTCCACTACAAAGACGCAATCAGAGCCTCTTGTACAGTCCACAATTGGTCAGAATAGAGTGACCCATCAATCAAGTTACTCGCAGTGTGTACGCTCTGACAGACCGGTGAAGCCGTCAAACCTGTATCTCGAGACCAAGCATGGGCTAAGATTAAGCTAGATGGAGAGAAACATCTGCGTTGATAATCCTTGGCTTGTACTTTCTATTTGCAACCCTGCCAGTTGTGGACAACTTACCTGAACTGAAAGTCTCACTATTCTAAAACAATTCTGTAACAGCGAGGCCTATAACCACAGGAATTGTGTTACAATATCAATGTTTGCACATCTTCTACCAAATAGAATCCGAGTCAAAGGCCAGTACATAATCTGTAGCTGGGATGAGACCTACCTGACTATTTAACTTACCCAGAGCATTAGAAAGCCTAAGCATGTATTTGGATCGTAGAAAAAAAGACATTTAATGAGGGGAACCTAAATTACTGGTTACATTTGATTGTTGTCCAGGCATGAGGTCAACAAGCTCAATGTTGGCATATTGAACTTCAGTTATAGATAGGGATGGGGATCATTCATTTTTATTGATATTGATACCATTATCGAGCCTGCTTAACGATCCGGGTCCTTATCGATACCACTATCGATACTTTTCTATGGAAAGACGAGACAGACGGCAATACATTTTTAACAGAACTGGTCTTGCATTTATTGCTTGTGTGAATTACTTTAATTTCTGAACATATTTTGAAAAAGAAATAGCCTACACACATGGCTCCATCAACATAAATGAGAAGAATAGTAAAATAATATATCAGCAGCAATAAATGAAATTCCAACAATGAAGAAAATAAATATAGCCTATCCTTTACACAAACAAAAAGGGAAAACAAATTGACAGCTCTTAACACTAACAGTTTTTCTGCAGGAAAATGAGCATGTCGGCCTGTTTCAATAAGTATTTCGTTTTCACACTTAAGTGTGTGTACTGTCACTTTACGAGATCGGGCAGACAACTGCTAGCTGCTAAGTAGCTAACTAGCCAGCCACCAAGAGGCTGTTGCCACTTCACTCACTGCCCTGGCTATCTTATTCTAGCCATCTTAAATTAGCTAAACTAACACCATGGGCTTCAATTTATTTGTTGGATTATTATCAATTGGATTATTATTGTCAATGAACGGGACTTTGGCTGCATGCACCATCCATGCATACCTTGAGTTGATGAGGATGGTCCCGCAACAGCTGGAGTTGTTACCGATGCTGTTCCTACTCGAAGACAGTCAAAGGTACTGCACTTTGTCTTCAATTGATGGGCAACATTGAGGTGTTTTAACATTGAGGAGGTGTTTCCCCCTTACATGAAATGACCCTCGAACACAGTTGGCATTTTGCCTCCTCTTTATCTTTCACTTTAGTGAAATGTAGCCAAGCACTTGACCATTTCGCACGCTCCGCCATTATCTTAATGTTTGAAAATATGGTCACCCTAGCTATAGGCTCGATAGCAGAACCGATAAGCTCCGACCTTATTGATTACCGGGTTTTGAGAAATTTGGAACCGGGTCCTTTTGGACCCGGGTTTCGATCCCCATCCCTAGTTATAGATCCACCAGATGCATTCACACACCTCTTCCAATTATCGTGCCATGCTGTGATTTATTGATAATTTATGTATTGCCCCTTCAATATATGACCACTGTGAATTTTTAATTCAGTGGTCAAATGATCACAAAATATATCTGCATGGGCTATTGATCAATACCAATGACTCAACAATTACCCCGCCTGGATGCTGAGATTCCTAGCTTTCAAAACTCAGTGTGGCCCATAATTCAACCTACTCACACTTTTAACTGCTCAAAAATTGAGGACAGTGCTACGAGCGAGTGACGAGTGTCAGAAGACATCGCATCAAACCAAAAAAAAGCAAATGAAAGTTTTGTGCATTGTGATAGATCACCTCTTCAGTAGCGTTGACACGTCGGCGACAGACACAGAGCCTAAAAGCTGCTGTGTAACAATTTGCATATCAAATAAAAGTAAAAACACAGACCTAAGATTTGTTTTGATTTCAAGTCAGGTCAAAGATCCTGAAAGAAAACTCAATGTTCAAAAATCAGTGATGATATTATTGCTTGGAATATCTATGCTGTATGTAATGGGGTTTGATGCAAAACGATGCAATACGAGAAAATACAAATTTAGGTGTATGACATGGAAGATTAGCTAACAGTATGTCAGTTTTCACTGTATTGTGATTTATAGATTTAGATTATATTGGACATTTAAAACTAGCACATCCAAACTGCAAATGCAACACCTAAAAAAAAAACCAAACCCTGGTGAACCCATATCCTTACCCAAACAAAAGCAGAAAACAAAGAGCTGGAACATGTGTATATGAACATGCAGAACCGAATGAAGATAGAGAAGGTAGAGGGGACCAAGGAAGTAAAAAGGTAAAAAGGCAGGGAATTACCACTTTAAACAACATGGTCAGTTGTCCATATTGTGTGCATGAGTAGAAGGCTACTGGGTTAAAGGAATATTCTGGTTATTTTCCACTCAAGCATTACTTTCCCCATTGTGCCAACTGATTCAAACCAAGATCTCATCTATTTTGCCATTGTAGAGGGATCTCTCAGGGCCAATTCATTGCCTAGACATCCTGGTTTCAAGTACAATCCATTGAGACAACCACAACAGTTAAAAGGTATCTTAAAAAAGCAGCCATAACATGTCCTTTACAACACAATGATGCTCACATTACAATGACATCGGTCTATTTAAGTTCCAGTTTTTACATGACGTGAGACCCAAGTATCATATGCTAAAATTCTCCATTTATATAGCTCTACTTTACACAAAAGAATCACACTAGAACTCTTCTATTCTGAAACAGTAGGGAAGTGAGTGCAGACCACAGGGACAAAGCTTGCCGGTGGGGATGAAGCACTGAAGAAGGCTTGCCATCTATTGGCTAAAGTGTGTTACTGCAACTCCTGTTTCCAGAATCACACCTTTCTGTCTACATCTACAGTCAACAACACTCCCCTACAGTGGGTATGGCATGCAGTTTGCGTCAGCATAGCTTTGGCACAATGACCATATAAATCAATCTGCTCTTTCCTGTTGCAACCAGGTCCAGCCGCTCCATGCATGTGATGTTTCCAGAAGCCCCATAAGACACCATTTATACTAGCATGGCGGCGCAATAAAAGTGGACTTCCTGGTCTTCAAATCACAGCTAACTAAAACTAATGGTCAGTCACTTAGTCAACTAAATTTACTGTCTACTGTGCAGACAGAGCCATGGGCTAGAGACCAAGTTTATTCTATTAATGTTAGCATATATGAATTTTCCCTCGGGGAATAAAGTATCTATCTATCTATCTATCTATCTATCTATCTATCTATCTATCTATCTATCTATCTATCTAGACAGGCTTCAGGCTTGTGCATATCCAAATTGCACCAACTACATGACATACATTTTCCACGTAGTTTATTTTGGGGACTGTTGAACAACAAAATACACACCTAAGCTGTGGTTAGTTGTATTTCAAAATCGATCAACATACTCTTGTTCATATTCTGAAATCAATGAAAAATGCCGGCACCTGCTCAAAAAGAAAAAAGGAGGCAAATTCTCAACTTATGAATCTGTACTAGCAGACTAAAAGGAAAACAGCAGAATGCTACACATACAGTTCCAAGCCCCCTTTGCATGACAACCAACAGAAAATGCCAGTTTTGAACCAATGGCCAAGCCAACATCAACAAAATGAGAACTGTATGGGAAAGGGATGTCTTGAGATAATCTTAAATCGATCTACAGACAGGGCTCACTATATTGTGCGCATCTCAAAGTTGAAAATGAAACTGTGCTTCTGAAGACTTGACTGCCATGGCTACACTGATGGATTGCACTGAAGGTAGGGTTGGGTATCGTTAGGATTTTATTGATGCCATTATTGATCCAGATACTTATCACTACTCTACTCCACTGATAAAATACAGTACAACTACCTCAGTGTACCTAGTGCGGTACACTGAGCTATACCAAAAATGCCCGAGAAGTTATGTATGAATTAAAATTAATTACACAGTTAAGGACCAATAGCAGTACAGTTTGTCCAAGAGCTTATCTATTTCGGTCACGACCAATCAGGAACCAGTACCCAATAGGAATCAGTACTAGATACTCAAAGGTAATTGGAGACCAGTGTGATTGGCCTTTAGGGGTTAAGTCACTCCATAGTAGCGAACTGGACAAGATTTTTGTTTGAATCGACCAGCATACTTGCAAATGGGAAAGTAAGGCCCAAATCGCAAAAAAACCAAATAATTTGAAAGTTGGAGTAATGTATTTCTAATATGCTGAAAAATGAAGTTTGTCAATTTTACATTTCAGAATAGCTGTCTGTGTGTGCATTACCTGTCACCGCGACCCCCTTTCATCCCCCCTTCCAATTGTGTGAGCATGTCCAGGCGCTGGTTAATCTTTGCAATGACTGCATCTGCATTTGTGCCTGTGGAGGACAGCAGGGAGCCCCCAGAGAGACCTCTCTTCATCTGTCCACCACTTCCATATCCACCAAGGCCCGACATAGAGTCCTTATATCCTCCACCATACAGGTCAAAGCTGCCAGAACCTAGTAGGACGATTGGTGAAAAGACGTTAATATCACTACTACCCGTTCCAACTCGCATTACTCCTCTGTCCTTACGCCATTATATTGTGCAGAAGCGTTGTGACTTTTTCCCCCCTCACCTCTGTTCCCCGAGCCTCCGCCTCCCCAACTGGAGTATCCTACAAGGAGAAAAAATTAGGTGGTGTGAGCTGACTGGAAAGAAGCTACCTTCAGCAAAGACAAAACATTTTGTGACAAATGCCTGTTAGGTTGCTATCTTGCAAGCTAAATGAGTTAGCTAAATCAAAACATAAACCAAAACACAATAGTGTTAAGACTTTGAGGTTTTGTTACCAGTTCTTCGATGAAATGGCGGCCATTTTATTAGCTTTAAGAGACAATTTCGTGCCACTCTGACTCCATTTTAACGAGATTAACGTTAGCTAGCTAACTTCGGCAACCTAGCTAACAAACGCAGCACGATAGCGCTAACGCTAACCATTTATGTTAGCTTGCTAACAAATAAACGACTCGATGGCTAACTGGCTAGCTACCTATGCGCTGTTATGTTACCTGACTGCCATTAGCAACCCTTAACGTTACGTTTGTACTGGGCAATGTCAGCTCGCTGAGCATTAGCGTGATGGATACATAATTTGCTTAATTTCCTGTCTATCGGTTACAATTTACTACCGGTTGGGTCTGGCTAAAACAAGTTATTGTGGGGAAGATTAGGTACAGTCTAAGCAAAGCTAAATACGCTACTGTCGCTAACGTTCTGACGTTACAGTATAACAAAGCATTTGCTAACGGGCTAACTTTAGCTAACTGACTGACGTTGTAATAATTGTATTTCGTTAAATCTGCACCCCCGCGTAGAGTAATCCAACATTCATTGTGATAACGAACTGTTCAAATTTAATTTACCAGAGCCGTAGCCTCGGCCGTCCATGATTTAGTGGTACACTGTTGCGATGGTCCGAAATACCCTGCGGTAGCACGACTGCGAGTCAAAGCTTATCTGATCTCTTTTTTTCCCCTTCTTCTTCTTCGTCGTTCTCGTCGTCTTCTTCCTTTTCCTTCTTCTTCGTCGTTGTCTTCTTGGTTTTCGTTGTCGTTTTCTTCTGCCTCTTCGTCTTCTGCCGCTGCCGCTGCCTCTTCTTCTTCTGTTGCCGCCTCTTCGTCTCCTCCTCCTTCTCCTTCTGTTGCCGCCTCGTCGTCTTCTGCTACCGCTTCTTCGTCTTCTGCTGCTTCTTCTTCAGCAGCAGTAGTTATACGCATTTAAGGCGTATTGCTGCCCTCTACAGCTACTGAATAGGAATGCCTGTTTCTAATCGTGAATTTTCATTTTAACACTACACAACCTTCCCAAAACCCTTCAAATAAATCTATATTACAAACAACATCATACATACAATGTTTAGCACAACATAGACACAATTCATTGTTTGAGTACTTCTCTTTACTGTTTCCCATTTCAGTGTAATGATAAGGCTACTTTTCATGCCAGGTCCTTGTGAATTTATCAGTCCTCTCATTTCTCTCTATCTCCTTTCTAACCCAGAGCTTAGAAACTTGTGTAACTGTGACTGTGAAGCCAGGCATTGCTAAAAATATCATACATGCTCATTCAAATTTCCATGGATAAATAAAAGGTAAAAAACATGAGCATTTTTGCCAATGTAAGCAATGCTAGAAACCTGACTTTGTCGATATCTTCCACTAATATCGCTGTTGTGTTCTAGTCTCTGAACTACTTGAAGTCCGTCCCTCTTTGAGGACACTTTTCAGGCATGGATATCCATCCTTCGTGAGACTGCATGCAGCAGAGTGTAAGTTTAAAGATGAAATTCCTCCTTGCTAGATCAACCCCTCAAGGGAGGTATAGAATGGTAAAATTGACTAATTAAAGGTTCCTTAGCAAAATAAATATTTACTGAACTATATTTTTTATATTTAGCTAGCTGACATTAGCTTGAATTAATAGTCTTGTTACACACTGAATATCCTACCTGATTTTCTCACATCCATGACTTCATTTCTCAAATATGCCCAAATGCAGGATAGTTAGGTCTTTATGGTAGTATGTAGTGTCTGAAACCAACACATTTAGGGTAATCTAATCTCATGATAAAGGACATTAAATCTTTATTTTTGTTTTTTATTTTACCATAAAATACACAAACCGCACCTTTATATATTGTACATTGACACAGATAAATAATTAGTCCCAGAGTTTCAAAAATGATTCTCTCTGCTTTATCCCATATATCCTGTGTAAATATGACACACAAATACACAAAAGTATTCAAACCCCTTGGCTTTTTGCACATTTTCTTGTTATTAAGTTATTTCAAAACATGTTTATTTGAGATTTTTTTGTCTGAGTTCTGTACAAAGCACTCTCCATTCAATCAAAGTGAAAAAAAAAATATTAAAAATAATTAAAACCACTTTGCTTTGTCTGGGGTAAGTTGCCACACTGTGTTCACACTTATAAATTCTTATAATCCTATAATCCAAAATCCTTTTGGATTTTGTTTTCACTTTGATAAAATAGTGCTTTGCATAGAACTCAGACAAAAAATCCCAAATAAACTTGTTTTGAAATAACTTAATAGCACAGAAACATGTGCAAAGTCAAGTTTGAATCCTTTTTCAAGGCACTGTATATACACACACAACTCTACTCCATTCACATGAACAAAAAGATTTAGTATCGTTTTAGAATTATCCAATTGTGATAGTGCTCTTAATACAAGAAATACACTATATCCTACCCTTCATTTAGATACTGAACTTTCTCTGCTGTGTATCATCTGCAGCATAAGTTCATCTGCCAAAATACCACTGACTCAATATTACAGCACTATTTAAGAAATTATTAATTATTACGTACTGTAATATAGATGCATTCTGGACTGAATTTTTTTTACACTTTATCTTTTCATTCAGTGAGAAAACGTGCAATCTCAGTTTTTTTTAAAATGTGCCACAATCTGAAATCATGCATGTATAAAGGCAAAACACACTTAATGCGGCAGGTGAACAGTCCCAAACAGCAGATATCTTCAACCCTGTAATGCCTTGAAAGGCTGTATACTCTAACAAGTCTCTTCACCAAGGTGTACAACATAAGGGCATGCTAAGACAATATTATTACATACATGGTCCCATTCAAACAGAACTACCTTTTGGCAAACGAAAACATGGAATGCTTGAAGGTGGGAATTTGAAGTATAATATAAAAAAAATAAAAAGCAATGCAGGGAAAATGCAGAATGGCATCCAAAACAGCCAAACCACCTAAAAGGCTTTGATAAATGATTGTCATCTCAAGGAAAAGGTTAGTGCCCAAGGATGATCTTTTAAAAAACCCTAATATGATAAATCCTCTCGGTATCCAAAACCTATTGACTTATAATATATATCTACCTGTAACATTACCATCCTTCATCTCTGTTATGACTTGAGGTATCATCCCTTTCGACAGAACCACAGCAGAAGTCTAACACTGCTGTGGCAAAGTGCAAAGGTCACTGAGCCTATGAGGCACCTCCTGTTGGGACTGATGGCCTGGTTCTCTTTGCAGCAAATTCCTCCACAGCAAAAGTGTAGCTATACTGAAAAAGCAAAATCAACATAAAGTTGGTACAAAGAGCAGAACACAACACAATACACAGTGTTGCTAATGGATGTTAGAATAAGAGAATTGAGATCAGAATAGTTTGTGTAATGAAAAAGAAAAAGCTGCATTGAGAGCCACATGTGACCATACCTCATTTTCAATGTCCTGGAGAGACTTTATACGAATGTTATTCAGTTGAGTGTTCAGCTGAGGAGTCTAGGAAACCGAGATAAACAAAGACAGAGATATTTAAAGAATTATATATATATATATTGGGGTAAAAGGAGAGAATAAGAGACAAAGTGAGGTAGAAAATCAGCTATTTCCCTTTGAATAGAAACAGTAAACGCACCATGGCATTCGTCGGGATCTCAAACTTCGGGTGAAGGGTGAAGGGAACTCCATCTATAGCTAAGCAGAGTGAAGGTAGACAATAGGTGAGTGGATCACCAACAGCATGAGACACAGGGATCAATCAGTAATAATGATCCTGCTATGAAGGGAGACTTGGTCTACCTGTGATTCCATAGATGTTACTGTTATCAGCAGCTTTGTCCAGGGTGTCCTTCTGTTGGAGGGTGCAACGCCTCTGACTTATCCTCCCATAGGGCAGCGGTGGAGGGTTGCTGCGGAGACAAACGGATGTACACGTGAAGGCAGGTACATGTGCAAGCAAACTATTAGCAACTTATGTTTTCTTGTTTTGAGCATCCCCTCAGCTGTTTGTGCAGTCACCAAGGGCTTGCTGGACTACAGAGGTGATCTGTGCAAATCTAAGCAAAAAGCTACAGGCACGACTGACCCATGACCCCTGTCTGTAAGTATCTAGATTGTTAACAGATGCTCGATGTATGAGGTGTGTCTATATATGCCAGTATCACACGACATGGATTCACAACATTTCTTGAACCAATAGTAAACATAAGTGTCATTGCAGCCACCTTTTCCATCATTTCCACCTTGATATCTAGGTTTGTGTGAGGCAGGGCTGCACAACTGACCTAATCTGTGCCATCCGCATCAATGTTTTCCCTCTAGAACAGTCTGAACCACAATTCACTGAAATACTGAAACTCAAAAGATAACCCTAACAAATGATTACTCTTAGTCACTTCTGGACTACTTTTCCTCAACAAATCCAAAGGATATAAGAAATAAGAAAACACCTTATTCCAATTTACAGACTGAAATTTTAATAGTCTGCAACTATTATCCACCATCATTTCAAGATGTGTTACCTTAGTGTCTATAGTCACAATCTCCTTTTCCACTGTAGACTTGTGTTGTGATTAATCCAACAAGTAATTCCAAATTTTTTTCCAAAAGTGCTTATAATCTGCGCTTGCTTTAACTGGATGACAAGACACCATTTTCACAATCTGAGCACTGCAATCCTACATGTGACCCTGCAAATGTTAGTGATGTTCTGATTCATTTCCTTCAGACGTGGTGGAAATGTGTTTGTTGCTGCTCATGTGAATTGTAAATTGTAATGTGGGGCTTCTCTATATATTCGACGGTGTCAGTGGGACAGTCAACATAAATACCTGGGCCTGAGGGGTAGAGGAGGTCCAGGCTGCTCCAGGGAGAGCTTGCGGAGGTCCAGGCTGACACTGCGAGGCTTGGCTTGGGGCATGGGGCCAGAAAAATGTCCCTTTCTGCACCACAGCACATAGCCATGGATCTCTCTGGAGAAAACAAGACAATAATTACTAAATTATTACTAATAAAGTATTGAATACGTTATTGTATCGTATTGTGTTTACACAACTGTGATGGGGGTTGTCAGACGGCATTCTGGGAAGTGTAGGAAATCACTAAGACGCGGCATTCTAACACTTCATCACAAAATAACTCCAGGCATGTACTGAAGAATCACAGGTTGACGATATATCCCAGTGTAGACGTATCCGAGGGGGTGTGAGTGTTACTAACCCCACGCATGTGTAGTGCTGCAACATCATTTTGCTTTTGGCTGTCAGCTTGATATCCAACACGGCCGAGTCCACACTGCCCACCGGATTGACACGTACACACACGCGCTTCTTCTTCCACACTGAGGCCTCTAGACACACAGATACAAACAACTGGGTCCATCAAGCTGGAAAATGAAGCCGGAAGGTGCACACACACACACACACACACACACACACACACACACACACACACACACACACACACACACACACACACACACACACACACACACACACACACACACACACACACACACACACACACACACACACACACACACACACACACACACACACTTGCATCCAGTGTCAGTGTGCATTTGTGTGTGCTTATGTACTCACTAGGTTCTAGGTGCTCCGCTATGTAGCAGTAACCATGAGGAATACTGTCCTTGTCTGTGATGACCTGAACATCGGACACCACCATCCCCCCTGACAACTCCTGGGGAGGAGGGAGAGAGGCGGAGCAACACAGAAACAGTCCATGGATGGGAGGAAAGGAGGGACAAATGGAGAGCATAGAGGGTCAGCGTAAAAAACAGAGACACAAGGGAAGATGATCGTAAAAGCTTGCAATTGTCTTTCTGATCTCTGAGTGTTACCTTGCTGTAACAGAGATAATACCCAGACTTCATCGCAAAGCTACGTGTGAAGTTAGCTGCTGCCCCATCCTCTGTGATGTTGATCTGCGACAGGAGACACACATACTTGAGAAATGTCTCATCACACACACACGTCAAGATTAGGCAAGTGAGTTAGGGATTCGTTAATGAACCGGCGAGTTGATGTGCTCTTTTGCTAGGCACGACCCCCGAGTGGACAACAACAACAAGACAGTTCAGCTGTCAGGTTAGCTAGCGAGCCAGGCAGCGTAACGTTACTGTATTCTCCATAAAAGGAGATTAAGGCAGCGGATCAACTGGGGAGCCCGGAGAGCTCAGATCACATTCAAAACAAAGTGGGAACGGATTCACATCGTGAGTAATAGACATGCTCGCGTTTCAACCAATGCATGTTCATTCATGTACGAACTCTTGCGGTCAGTATATGCATTGAGAGAGTGAGGAAGTGGGTCTTTCAGCTGGTCAGCTAGCAAAGCAAAGTATGGTATATTTAATGCTTCCCCTCATCGCGCCAACACGCCAACACGCCAACATCCAACATGAGCCAGACTGCCACGTGAATGGATCAAGAAACTTCCGGCTCCTGATTCGTCCCAGCTATTAATCCAGGCCTGTCTTGTGTGATGTACCAGACTGAAACCAAAAGGGAGAACGTTTGCTTGCAGCCCTAAACACAGTCGTTTTTAGTGTTCTCGTCTTAGTGGTGTTCATGATCTGTCAGGTCGAACACGGAAATGCCTGGTTCCTGGTTGTTCGCAAACTCTTGATTTAGGTCTTCGACATCATGGCCTCAAATGCACCGCGGGACTGTACAGAATCTGTTCTTTTTGTACCCATAGCTCCCCATGTTATGAGCATAACATAATCTACAACCCTGTCCCTACCAGGGTGAAGTCTTTGGGGCAAGTGCTGGTGTTGGAGGTCCAGGCTAGTGCTGTCACTGGTCTGACGGGGACTCCTGTGTGCTCCATCCAAGACATCTGAGGAAGAAGAGACAGGAGAGAAAGAGCAGAGGGCAGAGGGGGGAGGAGGATAGAGATTTGAAAAAAATCCTGTCAGTCTCTTCATTACTAGAAGACAGTCTCTGTGAAACAATGTCATGACATCAGGTGTTGTGTGATGGTTCTACCGCATGAAGATCCAAACGGCATAAATCATTTTTTTGTGCTTCAAGTGTTTGCTTTCTCTGTGGTCTAGGGCTGAAAGCACATCAGCTAAGAGTTATCCCTCCGGTCCAGGTCATATTTGTTTACATGCACAACTCTGTCCCAACTCCTGAAACCAGAGAACAAAGCCTGGAGCCTCAGCCTCAGAGGTAAAGGACTTGCCAGGGTTTTATTTTGATTTTCTAATGAAGTCCATTCTACAGCGGGGAGGGACTAATAACTGCATCACCTGCTTGGGAGCACAGGTAGAGAAGAAAAATCCTGGCAGGACTTGAACCTGGAGTTTTATACACTAATCTGAATTGAAGTGAGATTTATTTTGTGGAACCACCAAATGCTTTATTTTTTTTATTCCCTAGTGAAATCTATTCTAGTATCAGGATGGGAAATCAACACCAGCCAGCTGCAGTTCGAGTTTCACTGCGGCTTTGACAAGTATCTTTACCAGTAACTTGGGCAGGGAAACTTTAAATGTCCTAAAAATCACCCTGGGCTGGTAAAGTGGTGAAAGTTGGGTTACAGAATACATCGGACACTATGGCAAGTGGATGTAAAAGTTAGTCTCTTCCTCCGAGTAGCATTATCATTATCTAACTATCCCCATTCACTATGGAGTGGCTCCGGAGTGAACATCTGAAAAAAACACAACACAACACAACTTCAAGTCTCTAGTGTCTGGCCTTGGCAAGAAATATTCAGTCGCATATTTGTGTATTGTTATGGACAGTCGCGTCCCGTAAGAGTGAGAATAAAAAGTGAATTCTTACTATAAATGAGTCACACAATCAATACACACACGACGGAAATGTTGAGTCTGCTTTACAATACAGTGTTTCATTGACGTACCTTCGCTGCTACGTGTTCAAAATTAGTTTGATTTTTTTTTTTTTTTTAAGTTTCACGAATCTACTCCAATAATCGTGGAAATGCATACTTACTCTGCGTTTATAGTCACCGTTACTCCCTTGAGGTTTAATATTATAACTGGTAAACCACTTTTTAGCTACCAGCCGAAATTTCTTGGTCTTGGTTCTCGTCAAAGCAGGAAGTACCAATTCCATGTTGACTCCAACTCCCATCGGGCCACGGGATAATGGCGTCACAATAAATAGCCAATTCGTGTGGACGCAAGATGGCAGTATTATAAAACATGTCTGAGAATACACTCTATCTGGTGTCTATCAATTTCCAGAGTTTATCGATAGATATTGATATAATAAATATAATAGATATTAGTTCATCATTCATTGTTTGTGCATTAAATGTAAAATATGGGATTCTAGTTGTTCTCTAGCGGTTCATGATATTTATGGACTCTCTACAATCACATTCACAGATCTGAAAAGAAATATCATAAGGAGAGGTAAACAGTTATTTTAGTTGTTTCACAATCAAATGGTACACACACCTAGGTGTGTTGGGGGAGGGATAGACAGAAGGGTTAGTGTTGAGAGAAAGATCGATTCTCATTTACATGAAAATGAGGGAGAGCAGGGGAGACAGAGAGGGAGAGAGTGAGGGAAGGATAATGGAAAAGGGGGGAAGGGTGATAGAGAAAGGGCGAGGGAGAGGCAGAAGGAGAAAGGAGGCAAGTGGGATGGAGAGAGGTATGTGATGGAGAGGACAAGGGGTGCGAAGCAGATAACAGGGAGGAGAGGGAATGTGAGATAAGAAGGAGATGAAAGGGAAAGAGTAGGGGGGTAGAAAATGGCAGGGCAAGGAAATATCAACCACAAACATACACACACACACACACACACACACACACACACACACACACACACACACACACACACACACACACACATGCCTGGTTTAATGTACTGTTTTAATGTGAATACCTTGTGGGGTGACCAAGATAATCTTCATGACAATGGCGTCAGCCAATAGGCAGCAGTGGCTCCACAATAGCTTAACAGGGTTCAGTTTCTTGTGTCCTCACGTCCTCTTTCTCCTCACCAGCTGAAAGGATCTTTGATGTTTGCATCTACTATGCTTTAAGAAGGAAATTAGTACATAGAGTGCAAATAATCCATAAATAATGGTATTCATTGAAGGTGGTCGATCATTATTTAGCTTATTCCTATGCAATATGGATGTACGTAGGCCTACATAATTCAGTGTTATGTCATCAGATATATCTTAGCTACCCAGGCCTTTGATACCAACAGACAGTACACACTCATAGTAGACATAGACACTCTTTTTAATCAACCTTCATTTGAGTGTGTATGTGTGGAAACAGAACGAGGCAGACAGACAGAGAGATGAGCTACAGACACCTAGATGGAGCATCCAGAGGTGCTCAGGTCCCCGTTGGCATGGCAACATGCAGAGCAGACCACGGGGGTGGCTGTAGGGGGGATGGAGCGGGTGGACTATTCCATCTGGGCGAAAAGGAGATCAGTTTATTCAGAGCATTTAGCTTAATTGGCTGATTGACCAATTAATGAGAATGAGCCAGCAGTAATCTGCTGAGTTTCAACCAAGGGGGAAAAGGGGCAAATTGCCAGTGAGTGTCCCTGTGTGTGTACTTGTGTGTGTGTCTATGTGTGCCTATATATGTGTGTCTGCATGTTGAGTGTGCATGTAGCTGTGTGTGTGAGTGTGGGTTTGTAAATGTGAGAATGATAGAGTGAGTGAGAGAGCAGTTTCAGCCATTCTGTTGTTTCCTCGTGTGTCGTGGGATTCATTCATCTGTTCCATTAGATCGCCTCCTGTCTCTATCAGTGTGACAGGCTGGCCATAGCCACACATGGACTAACGCTTGCAAGCTCATGTGTATGTTTTCACATGAGCTTGCGCACACACATACACACACACACACACACACACACACACACACACACACACACACACACACACACACTAGGCTTTAGATATCTGTGGGGTAACATTAAGGATGTTTGTGTTCCCTGTGCTCTCAAAAGCATTAGGCCTCAATCACACTGAATTGAATAGAAAAAAATGCTATATTCCCTGGTCCCTCTTCAAACCACCAAGCACGCACACACACACATACACACACACACACACACACACACACACACACACACACACCCTCAAGATATCTGCGACGTAATGGAGGAGGTGGTGGTAAGTGGGGGTGTAAATGAAACTCTAAACCATGGCTCCAGCCCTTCCCCCCTTTTCCAGACCAGCCGTCAATCATCCTGAAGGGGGGCGGGCTAATGTTCCAGCTTCACCCCCACCCCACCCCAGCCTCCACCCACTATGGCAACCAAGCTGCCAATCAAATGAGGGGACTGGGTACAGCTGTCTGAAACTCAGTTTATGGGTTCAGGCTTTGGAAGAAACCATACAATCCTCCACTAAGCAGTAAACATGCTCTAGCTGTGCTCTTCTTATGTGAGACTGCATCATTTATGACTTATTTATGGAAATTATATACATGTCAACAGGATTTCATGGTCTATAGCCACAGATGTCAGCAGAGTCTGTAAACTAATGATAGACAAAAATAAAAATAGATACAAAAATATATTGCTTATGTATATTTATCCCTACCCTACTGTCATTCAAACACATACACATTGACATACAGACATACAAACACACACACACAAACACACACACACACAACGCACAGAGCTAATTGAGTTGTTAGCTGAAAGTGTGAGAACTCAGTCACTTCTCTGTCTTCATCAACAGCAGCTTTTCATTAGAGAATAGTTGAAAGAATGACTCAATCTATACAGAACAAAAGGACACAGGCCAATGCTCTAAACCTGTCTGAGGCAAGGCCAAAGGATATCTGTGAAATATTATCTTGGTCTCTCAGGAACAAATTGCCTAAGAAACAATTGGTTGTGCGAGGCACCGGGGAGGGCATCCTTACCCGGTGCCAGAACCACCTCAACGGGCTCCTCTCAACGTGGAGGAGCTGAGGCTTGACAACGAGGTCCTCCCAGATCACCGAGCTCCTCAGCCAGTCATGAAGAGTGAGGCCAGCCACCCTGCGGAGATGCCTCATTTTGGCCTTGTGTCTGTGGTGTTGGTCACTACCCAGAGGTGAGGTTTGGATCGAAGATTGACAGTTTTAGATTTACTGACGATACAACACACGCATCACTGCAGCCGATGCACCTACCTGGCGGTCATTCTTATGATCCTTCTTGCCTTCACTCGTGGATGAGACCCTGAACTCCTCCACGTGGGTCAGCTTCTCACCCCTCAGCTGAATGGGACAAGCCACCGTTTTCCAGGAGAGAACCATAGCAACAGACTTGGAGGTGCTGATCCTCATCCTGACTGTATCACACTCAGCAGCAAACTGCTCCAGTCCACATCGGAGGTCACAGTCCATTGAAGCCAGAAGGACAACATCATCCGCAAACAGCAGAGATGCCAGCCTAACGTCACCACAGTGGACTCTCCAGACCTCGGCTGTGCCTTTGTCTATGGATATCACAAACAGAAGAAGGGACGATGTGCACCCTTGTTGGAGTCTGATGATCATTTTTTCTGCACCTTCTTTTATATTTCTTCTTGTTTTTAATCATCTTTTTCCTATGTAAAGCACTTTGGATTGCCTTGTTGTATGAAATGTGCTATACAAATAAACTTGCCTTGCCTTGGTGCCCACCTTGAACAAGCTTGATTTAATGCCCAAAATGTGAACACAGCTCTCATTCTATGAGGACCGAAAAGATTGCACCACCCACAGGATACCTGTGGGAACATGGTTTTAAGCCTTGTAAACACAGGTAGACAGGATTAGAAAATTCCCATGACCCCTTGATTATCTGTGAGAGGGTAAAAAGATGCATTGATCCACTGATACAGTGAGGTCCAAAAGTCTGAGTCCACAATCAAGAACTCTTTTGTTTCATCATTTGGCAAAAACGAATAAAAAAAATTAACATAATTATTATATTATAATGTATGTTATGTAATTATAATGAATTAATTATATAACATTGTAATTATTATAACACAATGACAATAATAATAATAATAATAGTAAATGTAAATTATGAATGAAACTTTTTCAAGCACAAGCAGAAGCGACAATAACACATAGGAGGACCATGTTAATTTAGTCAATATCTGGTTGTTAGTTGTTAAAAGACCAAAACATTCCAAACTGTGTATTACTGTGGGAGAATACATGTGTTAATATTTAAACAAAATATTTGAGAAAACCTTAGATATTCAGATATATTTTCACTTTCATACGATCAAAAATTTTTGATTTGTATCAGTTCTAAATAATGTGTTCTTGACTAGGAAGTATCAACTGAGTAAAAAGAATTGGATTCGTTTTTGATAAATGATGAAAACAAACACTTCTTGGTAAGACTCAGACTTTTGGAGCCCACTGTGTACTCAATAAATTGGAATAAATGTATTTCTGATCACATTTAGCTAGACTTTTGTGGAAGCAATAGTGCACAACTAGGTTAAGGAGACGAGAGGAATAAAATGAAGGGCGAAAAATAGAAAGTTCCAGTGGTGAAGTGGTCTTTCCCAAAGAACCAGTGTTTCCCAAACTTTTCATGTCAACAAACCATCAAATAGATCATCATTAGACCCCCGACCAACATTCTGTAAGATTTTGGCCCAAAGAACCCCTTGAGAAGATTGTTACATATGATTTGATACACAATTATATAACTGTCTATCATGGAAACCTATGATCAATGCAGCCAAACGTGTAAATTCTCCCATTGTCGTATAATGTCCAGTGAATGAAAAAATAGCTGGGGATCCCCTGGAATCATCTCAAGGACAATGGAGGCCCCCAAACCCCCAAAATGGTTTGGGAACCATGCCTGTGTTGATAGGCCTGATTGTCTTAACGCAGAGCATCTTACAAACAAAACCTGACATAGCATCTTTATTATGATCACCATCAACAACAACGAGGATGGTTTCCATGGTCCCTATAGGAAAAGGGGCGCCTCTAGGAATTCTAGGCCCCCTGTCAAGATGCTCCCACACCACACACACACACACACACGCGCACACACACACACACACACACACACACACACACACCATCCCCCCACACCATCACGATACAGCTAATTTAGTACAGCATCACTGTCTGAAGGGCCCCTCTTGTTTGGCGAACCCTGTATTCTGCTTTAACCCCCACTGACAGCGTTCCTGCTTTAGAATATTGTCTGAATACTACAGTGATTTTTCATCCGGGCTGAGGATCTTACAAAAAAAATATTATTATTATTGTTATTATTATTATTAACAACAAATTAAATGTTATTATAATAACAACAACAACAAGGATGGTTTCCATGGTGAACTGATGAACTGGCCTCTCCGCGGTCTCAAATGAAACTGCACCATTCCCCGGGGCCCAGTGACGTAGGGCGAGAGGATTGGGATTGAAATTGCGTCAAACCGGAGAGAGAGCGAGAGAACAAGACCGGAATTTAAGCAATTTCGCCTTCAAAATAAAACAGAAGGATGGACACTGGCTGGTTCTACAGCCTTCTTTAGCTAGAGATCTTCTTGAGATATGTTTTCTGTTTGAGTGATTGTGAATTTTCGGCAGCCCTATATATATATGGTGAGCACATGGAAATTCAGTGGTGGCTTATTCTGGCTGATTTAACACTGGGTACTGGAGGCCCACTTGTAGCTTTTAGGAACTATTGTGCCACAGCTATGAACTAAATGCATTAAGGAATCTATGACTTGACCAGTAATAATTGCAACAACATCACCCCCACCCATCCTGCCACATTTTCAAAAGTAACCTAGCTAATTATATAAAAATGCTAAATATTGTATTATCAATAATACTGCTTTGGCATTTGCTTTTTTTGGCTTGAAAACGAAATGCCTTGTGATGCTGGTTGTTTGTTCGCTTGTAGCACCGTCCTCCATCAGGCAGTTGTAAATACGTGGGGAGGAGATTAGGAATGTCTTGAAATGCCAATGGGCGGGAAAAATTGTTGAAAGAGATTCACAGAGAGTACAGGCCGGATAATCAGCTTTGAAAGGCAGGAGTCTCAGTATCTGGCAAAGTAATCATTAAATCAGTGGTATTGCTCAATAATCCTGTCAACCGCTACAGATATAATATAGTTTGTAAAAATCCCACATGCTTCCCCTTTAAAATGGACATTCATAGCCATGTGAGCTATGCATATCTGCTGTGAAAATTATGGGGAACAAAATGTTGTGCTTTAATTTCCTACAGATTGCTCACTAATTTTATATTTCACTTTTTATATTTCACTTTGGTATTACTCCCAAAAAAAGTTGCAACGTTCTTTTTTGCGGGGGAAAAAAAATGTATGTTTGAAATGTTTGACCGGAAATCGTGATTTTATTCTGGTTGACTTGACACTGGTGAGCTCAGTTTGCTCCGTGAGATCGGTAATGTAGCTCTGGGAGGAGCGGAGCAGGAGGGGAGAGCGAGCCGCGCAGAGAAAGAAAACGGGAATAAGGAACAACCAATACTATAAACCGGGTATTGTTGGGATAGGACGGCAGCAGACGAAACCACCTGGATGGAGCTCTTCGTAATTGTCCTTTTCAGGCCGTATTTTAGGTGATTCTGTCGGTCGTACACTTTTAATGACCGTGCAGGTCTTTGGGACTTATGAATAATAGGAGAGCAGGCGAAGACGACAACCGTAAAACGGTCACGCTGGAATCTATTCATTAAATAATAAGCTCTACCACTGTTGTTGCCATCGTTCAAAAAGCAAAGGTAGCATATGGTTCATCTGTACAGTGTTTTTTTTTTTTCCTTGGCGTTTGCAGACTGGATGTGGAAACGGGCCGGACAGTATTCCAAAGCAGAAATGAGTTACGTTTGTAACAAGCCAGTGTGGTAATTGTTGCCATTTTCTTGCTCGTAGCTAGCCCACTCCATGTCTTTGTCGTTTGCATGGCTGGCAGATACTCTACCTTTTTCTTTCTGTCGAAGCCCCTCCGCCTCTCTGGAGCCTCCCGGTCTGGTCTTTACAGTGGAAGAATAAACATGCATATGCTGCCCTACTCGTAATCTTACAATGGTATTTTACAGAAGTATCTTGTGAATTGTGCCCTCTCATGCCAAAGAAGGACCGCTGATTGTAGAGGCCTCGTCGCTTTGCCTTTGTCACTTTACTCAGACTAGTAAATGGTAAGGCTGCACTTTTTTTTCTGTTTTCTTTGTTATTCAGACTAGGATATGCGCTGGTGCCAATAGCTCCAACGGAGCCCAATAGGCTACACTGGTCTCAATTTTGTGACCTGCGGTTTTTGCATTTTTCTGGCAACTTTTGAAGCTCTCTGTGTTTCAAGTTTCAAGTGCAGCATATTGAAGAAAACTACCTCTTTGAAAAGGAACCCCTTCCAAGTCACCCCTTCTCTCTACACCAGGACAACTGTCATATTTACTCCCCCCTGCTTGTCAAAACGACATTTTTGTGAAAAGTATGGAGGACCAGGCCCGCATGATGGCGGGTCTTATTGGACTATCTGGACTGTCTCAAGGGGACTTGGTCGATCCCGACGCCGTACGGAAGCACCACAACGTCGGCCAGCCGCAGCAAGACATCGGTGACATCCTCCAGCAGATCATGGCCATCACAGACGAGAGTCTGGACGAGGCCCAGGCCAGGTAATGACAGAGGAATAACACCAGAGAGGAAGAAGGAGCAAAGCCCGACGGGACTGTGGGGTTAGAGGACAGAATGTGGCAACACGGGCTGGTGGGATGAGTTTGATTTGGGGCTGCTAGGAGAAAATGATTATGGGCACACACACACTCACGCGCGCGCGCGCGCGCACACACACACACACACACACACACACACACACACACACACACAGATTATGACCTCCAGTTGTGATCATCATGAAACAGCCATCAATATTGACAAAATCTATTTTCAGAAAAGCATCGTGCCTTTTTCCTAAAAAGATCAGTTCCTCTTATAACTTGCACCAGTTTGATGCCACTAATGATGTCTGCTAGGAATTTAGGTCAGAAGGATTTATGACAGTCTAAAAAGAATGGTGAACTCTATTCCGCAAATAAACACTGAGTTTAGGTGGGTTCAGGTTTACCCTCCACTACATCCCTGCCGCAAACACGCGCGCGCGCGCGCACAGTCACACAAAAACACACTGCATCCCGCTGTCCTCTTGTGTATAAATACTCGTAACTTTCCCATCCGCCCAGCGGGCTAATTAAGTGCGATGAGTTTGCGAGCCTCCTCTGATTGATCGGCCCTCACGCCATTAACGCCGAATAACGACAAAGGCCTGGAGAGAGAGAGAGAGAGAGAGAGGTGGGGGTGGAGGAGGGGTGAGCCTCTCTTTCTCTCCCACATTTGAAATGTAGATTGCCATTTGGTGGTAGCAGTTGGTTAGAAGCTGCATATGGGTAGCAGGGTGAGGGAGGTCTTGGTCGAATTTCACTAACTTTGACCCCCTTGTCTGCTGTAAATAGCCCCTATGGCCCAGACCCCCCCCACTCACACACACATAGGTGTTAATTCATAGGGTGCTGTGTTATTATGGCATCATACTTACCAGCCTCCTGTGGAATACAGCAAATGGTGACCTCTAATCCCTCTGACTGTCTCCTGACCAGAGCTGCTTCTCTACAGGTTTGATAGTGCACAAGCCCACCAGTCGGACAGGTCTTTACCCTGTTTCCTATGAATGTAGGATTTAGCACACACACACACACACACACACACACACACACACACACACACACACACACACACACACACAGTCTTGTTCTTTTCACAGAGTTTTTGTCTGTTTCCCTACAGTGTGCAGTCAGTTCAAGTTCAAGTTTCCTTTATTTGTCATATGCACAGAATACAGAGTAAACAGAGCAATGAAATGCTTGTATGCCAAATAGAGAGAAGGAAAGAGAGAATAGAGCAGAGTAGGTCACATTAGGTAAATACACCAAACAATATGACATTTAAAAAAAACACAAATTACAAAAGGACAGTGTCATGTGGCGTCACAGTGCCGTATGACACCCTGCTCTCCGCTGAGGTGAGTAAGTTCAGGTGGAGTAGATAGTTATGTGCTCAGGCGTGTTTTCAGTAAAAGGCTTAAACTGGTCTGGTGGCACACTTAACACACACACACACACACACACCTCTGAAGCCTATCTGTTTAACACTGACTTGCTGTCTGGTTGTGTGTGTGTGTGTAATTGTATGTTGTTGGGCATGTTTATATGACTGTGTTCGTGGTCACAACGGGGTTCATGATAATTCACAATCTCTCACTCTCTCTCACTCTCTCTCACTCACTCTCTCTCACTCACTCTCTCTCTCTCTCTCTCTCTCTCTCTCTCTCTCCCCTCTCTCTTGTTTTCCCTAAAAGGAAACATGCATTAAACTGCCACAGAATGAAACCTGCCCTGTTCAGTGTCCTGTGTGAGATCAAAGAAAAGACAGGTGAGTCCTCCAATCAGCTGCTGCTTTTTTTGGACTAAACTTTGCCCTGTTTTTTATTTATTTTTTGTTATATATTGCCAATGATGTGAAACAGTTTGAAAGTGCGCATTCCTGGAGGCGTGGCTCATGCACCAGAACGGCCCAAACATCACTAGGGACACCTAGTCCTGTTTTTCATATCAATCAACGCAGCCGAGCGTGGATGCAACATGCTGACGGGACAAGCATCTTTACTCCTCCAACATATCCAGGGGTGTAGAGCAGGGTTTACTTTTTACATGCAGAGTTGTTAACTCGCCTTTAAGGCTGACATAAAACGTACATTCATAGTGTACATCATAATAACGAGTATACAATTGATGATAGTTATATGAGGATACAGTGAAACAAAAAAAGTAAAGTTTTTCTGAAAATATAGTTGATTTTTGTTCATATTGGTGGCCAGGATACCTTATGATGACCACCAAGGTGTGGTTAAAGTTTAGAAGGAGGCAGAAGGAGACAGACTGTTCGGTCTGTTTCATTCAGCCTAAGTTTTGTTCATCTAATGTTACCTCTTATTATACGCTGCCTCTCTTTCTCCCACCGTTGGTCTCGCGCCCTTTGTGACGGACTATATTAGAAGGCATCCTCTCTCTTCCAATTGCTCAGTGGGAGAAAAGGCAAGAAGCGCCCTGACAAGGAAGGGGTCAAGAAGTGTCACAGTAGCGGAAGTTTTTGACCTGAGAAATGCATGGGAGCTGCAGGATTGTCTTATTTGGGAGATGCATATTGGGAATGTGTGCCAGCAGTTGAGGAAACGCGTCGGAGTCGCTGCAATTGCTTGTGAATTACATGAGCAAACTGAGCAGTAGCAAAATAATGATACTAGTTGTCAGTAAACAAGCCAGTTGATGCTAGATTTGACACTTTATTATTAGATCCTTTCTATTCCTGATTCTGGTGTTCATGTAGAGGACTCCCTTCACACAAAGTGCAGAGCGTCGTGAGATACACAGCAGCCCTTGGCGTTACCTAATTCTATTCAATTACCTTGGAAAGGGGAAGCCTGAAGTTGGCAGCAGGAGGGATACAGAGTTGCCAGGGAAACTAGTTGCCTTCTCTGCTCTTTGTCATTCACTTTGATTTTTACACCGTCACAGTCTGAATTTACAAAGTTGGTAGAAGAAGGGGAGACAGAAAGAGAGCGGCAGGGGGAGAAACGAGATTGGTTGGAGAGATGGTCCAAAAAGTGAAGGAGAAATAATAATAATGACAACAACAGTAATAATAAACTTTATTTATATAAGACCTTTCAAAACAAGTGTTACAAAGTGCTTTACATAGAATATAATGAAACAGATAAAAGCGAATAGACTGGAATCACTGGAATAAAAACAAATAAAACAATACAGGCCAAATAATATTAACTGCACAATGCAAAGTTATAGGTTTAAAAATGGTCTGTGTATATTGAGGTTGTTCCATAGTGTTGAGTGTCACCTCTTGACTTCAGCCTGGGTACGGGGGCAGTTAAAAGGGCTTTGTCAACTGATCCAAGACTGCACTCTTATACATACGAGGATAAAAGTTCAATGATATAGGAAGCGGCCAGCCCATCCACTGTTTTACAAGTAATCAATAAAATCTGGAAATCAATTCTGAAATGAACAGGGAGCCAATCCACTTGATCTAGTCAAAAACCCTGGCGGCTGCATTTTGGACTGGCTGCAGGCGCGAGAGAGAGCTTTGATGTTAAGGCCAGAATACAGGGAATGCCAATAGTCACTTCTGGATGATGATTACAGAGTGAATGACTTTTTCCACGTCAGGAAGGATATGAACGACCTGATCCTAGATCTAGTTCTTGGCTGATAGAAACACGACTGAACCACACTTTAGCCTCTTTTCTCAGATTTCAGACCAGAATCGAAAATAACTCCCAGATTTCTGTCAGCTGGCTTGATTTCAGCTGTGAGGTTGCCAAGAATTTCAGCGGTTACACGAGAGGGGGGCCAAGTACAACAACCTCAAACTTATCTTCATTCAGTTGCAGAAAGTTTTTTGAGACATTTAATGTCAGCCAGGCACTCCCCGAGAGTGTCGGGACAACTTGAATGACTGCATTTCACAGGGAGGTATAGAGATGAAACGGTGGAAGAACTCTGCAGAAGCTTCTCTCACCTCGTCTCGTCATGAGGGGGACACAATTGCCTTAATGCACAGCCACCTATTCCACTCCCATGGAAAGCTGTTGTTCCACTTTCCCCCCAGTGTGTTGCTGCTCCTTCGTGCCAGTTCGCTGCCATTGCGCTTGTTAACAAAATCTTTTAGGGAAGAAGCTGCTGTCTCACTGCGCATTTTTACTTCCCTGCTTCTTTTGCTCAGTCTTTCTAATTGCGTCTGTTTAGAAGGTAACCCTCCCCCTTTGTCTCAACGTTGCCCTCTCTCTGTTGTCATTTCTCTTCCTCTCTGTCCCAAGTTAGATGTATTAAAAATAACTTCTCACATGACAGTGGCAGTCAAGAACGCTGTTGTTTTCTAAGGATGTATACCCCCCCCACCACCACCACCACCACCACCATCTCTCTGGATATATCTGTCCACTTCCCTGTCATCCTATATCCGTCTCTGTCTTTTCCTCCTTTCTGACCTCTCTGTCATGCTACTCCCCATACATCCCTCTATTTTTATCCTCCCTCTTTTTGTCTATTTCTGAGCGTATTCCAGGGTACGAAATAGGACTTCATTTTTAGAGGCAAAGTGGCGGCGGGAAAGACAAGAGAGTGGTAGGGGACAGACTCGAAAACAAGAAATGAAAACCAAAGGGGGAGAGAGATACAGAGAGAGAGAGAGAGAGAGACAGATTGATGGATGAGTCGGAGAGAGGCAGTAATGGTTTTGTTTCATGGATTGGCAGACAGTTGATAATCTCCAGACCCCGAGTCCTGTCAGCATTTGCCACTAACGCTCATTCTCACTGGGGGGCATTTACCACCCACTGCCCCTGGTGGGCCCACAAAGCTGGCTTACTCTGCCAGAGCACTCTTTACTAGGAGATGTCATGTACGGCAGCTCAGTCAACATCTCTTTTTCTCTGTGTGTGTGTGTGTGTGTGTGTGTGTGAAGGCTTTACAGAGTGGGCAGTGTGGGAGGCTGGCCCATAATCCAGACTAATTATGGATTAATTAAAATTAATGGGACCTGGCTCCCTCAAACACAGCAGTCTTTCTCCCACTCTGTCACTCTCGTCTCGCCCTCTCTCTGCCTCTATACTTTACCTCTGAATACATTTCCCCATGTTGCCCTTGTTATCATTTGTTACATGTACCAGGCGGTAATCCCTCAACCCCTTTATTGCCCTCAGCTCTCATCGTCCCCACTGCATAGGTTTATAAAGATAGACGGTTAGGATGTAGAGAGATGGCTTATTGGAGGAGTGGTTGAAAGATGGGAGAGAGACAGCATGGTCGAAAAAACCGGGGGATGACGAGAGAGGGAGACAGAAGGACGGTGGCATTGTAAGTCTTGTAAATTGTAAATTGTAAGGCAAGTATAGAGGAATGAATGAAGGAAGAGGGGGAAGGGGGGGTTGGGGAGGCAGCGAAGGATTTCTGTAAAGTAACCTGTAAACTACTAATCCTTCTTGCATACCTCCAGGAAACCGGGGGATCGTCTTTACAGGCTGTTATCTGTAGCCACGGGAGACACACACATGCACACCTACAACACACACACACACACACACACACAAGACACGTGTGTGTGTGTGTTTGTGTTTGTTTGTGTACAGTATGAGTTAGTCAAGTGACACGATGGATGTCTATGGATTATTTAGCGTTTGGATTATATCGTAATCTGGTTAACCTGCCACACCAAAGTGTTAGGTGCAGCACACTCATAATCTCAGCGTTAGATCTTCCATAGGGGTTACGCAATAGTGCCCATAATTTGGTTTGGGTGGGGTGGGGGGGGGGGGGGGGGGGGGGGTCACTGACAGGAGATCACATCGAGTGTTAGTGCTTATACTTGTGTGTGTGTGTGTGTTAGCTGTAGACAGTGGCGGTTAGCCAGCTGCGGAGGCTGTCATAGCCTCGTTGTGGGATTATGAATGAGAGTCGATCCTCCAACTACGCAGTAATTGCCACCTAATTTGCATAACTGTGCAAATTAATGACCTCTCAAATGAGCGTTCATTTTTCACAAGGTCTTTAGTAGCTCCTTAAGAGCCAGCGTTAATTAACGGCTATGTGCATGCGAATGTGTGTGTGTGTGTGTGTGTGTGTGTTGTTTTTTGGCTTGGGGATGCCAGAGAAAGCTGGCATCACTACCATAGCAACTGCTACTGTTTTTCTTTCCATTCATTCTCTCTCCCTCACTCCCTCTGGCCTCCCCCTCTCTCTCTCTCTCTCTCTCTCTCTCTCTGTCTTTCTCTGTCCCTGTCTCTCCTCTGTTCACAATGAGTGTGTCACCAGCCCCAGTATACAGACTAACAGACGCTACTTAGACTTGATCTCCTTACACCCCCCCCCCCCCGCGACAAACACAGGCACACAAACGGAGCTACAGCTACATTTCTTATGTCATCCGGTGTCTGTATGGTCAGGCTGCACTATTAAACCACGGTTTCTCCACGGTTGCGTCTTTTAATCCCTGTAGAGTTGCTCCAGTGATGCTGGGCTCTGCCACCAAAAGTTATGTTTGTTTCAGCAACATTACCCCATGAAAGCAATTAGTGCCCATTGTCACATGTTGTCTAGGAATAGACTCAGCCAAACCAAGTGTCTAGGTCGTAGGAGATTAGAGGCTGGGGCTTGTTTCTCCACTGGGCTGAGTGCCTAGCAGATAATGATTGACTTTGTTGCGATTGCTCTGGAAATTGAGTCTTTTTCCTTGGATAATAACTTTCTTTTGTCTTTGCTCAAGGACATTCTTGTGAGCGACGTCAAAGAAAAGTTAGAGGGAAAGAACAAAATGAGAGAATCTAAATGCACTCTGGGAAGTGTGCCTCTCCTTGGTTCTGTATTGTAAGACAGTGCTCTCTGCTGGCTGCCAAGGGAACTACAATTGTTCTGTGAAAAGAGCGGTGCCTGAAAACTGTCCCGTGTATACACAATTCAAACAGTAGTGAAGTAAATAACAAGTCCTACTAACGATGCTGTATACTGTCGCATGCAGTGTGTGAAAACTTTAACGTTCTACTTAAAAATATGAAAAAGACTTAATTCAAACCACACTGAAACCCAGAAGCTCGTGTCTGGCATCACATTTCTTTGCTGTGATTGCTTCATTTTGCCATCACTGATTATGTACAGCGCTGTGTGTTTTTACTTATTTTTTAATTGCACTAAATTGCATCAATGGGTTGTGAACATAAATGAATGCCTGCCTCCTCTATTGATGTTCGGCCTGTCCGACACATCCGTGTGCAACATGCACCCCATTTTTCCAGTTCAGGAACTGGATGCAGATTACAACATTGCATACCAAGGATATACAAAGTTGTCGCTCTGTCTCCCTTTTCCTTCAAGCCTTCTCATCCATCATCATGCTGTTAAATGCCACCCTTCTTCCCAGAGCCATTTATCAAGAGAAATGGTGCGCATGACCCCAGTAGTTCCTAATACCTCCTGATAGTATGTTAAGTAAACTAATGCAGCCAAGCAGCAACGCCAGCTAGTGTTATTTAGCAACGGAATGTGGTACCGGGAAGTAAGGGGAGTACAGAAGTAGGGAAGTAGGTCAGCAGGGTGGGGTAGTGAGTAGGGAAACTGAAAGGCCTGGGTTCAAGCAACAAGCAACTAGCCTACATTTGATGTGTGCATGACAGTTTGTCTCCCTCTCCTGCCACACCCACAGTCCTCAGTATCCGAGGCATCCAGGAAGAGGACCCCCCGGACCCACAGATCATGCGACTGGACAACATGCTGTTAGCAGAGGGTGTTTCAGGTCCAGAGAAGGGTGGGGCTTCTGCGGCGGCGGCGGCGGTTGCTGCGGCAGCTGGAGGTTCACCGAGTGAAGGCAGCATAGAACATTCAGACTACAGAGCCAAGCTAGCCCAGATACGACAGATCTACCACTCTGAGCTGGAGAAATACGAACAGGTATGCGGAGAGGCCATGCTTTACCTACCTACCAGGTGTTGTTAGACACAATGTGAAGCACAATTACCTTTTTATTGATTCAAGTTACAGGAAAAGGAAACCAACCTCTGATAGGGTTCACATAGGGCAGAACAATTTAGAAAGATGTGATAAAAAGAGACTAATAACACCAAATTAATGGGTAAAAACAGAAATAAAAAAGAGAAACGATAGAAAAATAAGAAAATAGCCCCATATATAATATACCTACATTCGTATACACACATATACATGTACATATATGCACACATAAATGCATAGGGGTGAGGATATTGTTACACAAATACTGATGCAACCCACAGTAACCACCTGCAGCATACGTACACACACACACACAACACTGTACCCATGACTGTTACCATATACCTGTACCAATACATACTGTCTACACATCTGTACATGCAAACACACACGTGTACACCTCTGCAAAGGTTTTAATTAAACAGTGGTAATACACAATAAAAAAACAACAACTGTTCAATAAATCCTTTATTTATTTACGTATTTATTTAATTTTCCAACTTTGTTCATAAAAGTTTCACAACAGATACAACAACGTCGTAATTGCTCTTATATGTCACAGTCAAACGTAATGAATGACGTCGTTACACAAAGGAAATTAAAAGCAATAATGGGTCAATAAATCCTTTATTTTTAATCAGTAATAATTAAATGTGATTCTTCTGCTAAGTAGATGACCAATCAGAACGGAGAACTGGAACTATCCATTTTCTAATGAGAGTTTTTGGCTTCGGGATGCCAGGGAAAGCCGGCACCACTACCATGGCAACAACTACTGCTTGTGTTTCTCTCCTCTTCTCCGCCCACCCCCCCCCCCCCACCCCCCCCCCCTCCATCACACCTAAACCACCCTCTCCTCTCATGTTGCCCTCCTCCTCCTCCTCCCATGCAGGCGTGCAGCGAGTTCACCAACCACGTGATGAACCTGCTGAGGGAACAGTCCCGCACACGGCCCATCTCGCCCAAAGAGATCGAGCGCATGGTGGGCATCATCCACCGCAAGTTCAGCTCCATCCAGATGCAGCTCAAACAGAGCACCTGCGAAGCCGTCATGATCCTGCGCTCTAGGTTTCTGGATGCCAGGTGGGTTTTTGCGTGCCCGTCTGCTTCTCTTCCCTGTCTCTCCCCGTCGGTGCTCGTCTTTCGTGCGCTGAAGGTTTACCGATGCAATCTCCCGTCTTCTGTCAGGCGGAAGCGTCGGAATTTCAACAAGCAGGCGACGGAGGTGTTGAATGAGTATTTTTACTCCCACCTGGCCAACCCCTACCCCAGCGAGGAGGCCAAGGAGGAGCTGGCCAAGAAGTGTGCCATCACTGTCTCTCAGGTCAGGACCCAGGGGTCAAGGGCCAGACCGTGGGGCCAGCACATAACCGAACACACCCTGGGGCCAAACGGGACTTACTGCCCACAAAGAAAATAAACACACACATACTTGAGCATGATTGAGAAAGCGACGTTGCTGTGTTTGTGACTTTGTCTCTCCACCCGTCTCTCAGGTGTCTAACTGGTTCGGAAATAAGAGGATTCGATATAAGAAGAACATTGGGAAGTTCCAGGAGGAGGCCAACCTGTATGCTATGAAGACGGCTGTGGATGCAGCCAGCGTATCCTCGCAGGCTAGCCAAGCCAACTCCCCAGCCACACCAAACTCAGGTATACACACACACACACACACTCACACACACACACACACACACACACACACACACACACACACACACCTGAGTACCTGACTGGACCAAACCTCACAGTTTAAGATATTGCCCCTTCCTCTGCCGACGTGTAAATAAAAAACTCAAAGCACTATGAATCGGGTCCATGGATCACCTGCTCCCCACACCTTTTCTCCTGATTGGCTGAATATCACGTTCTGCAGGCTCACCAGGCTCCTGCAGTCGGCCCGGCACAGCTCATGCCCGCCTGGGTTTGAACTCAGCCAGTTGGGAGGGGTTATTTCTCCACCCCTCAATGCGGCCTCAGGTAGGACTGCAGCGAGGACCCACTGATCCTCCTAGACCGCTCCTCCCCCAATCACCACCAAAATGCCTCTGTCATATCTCCTCACGCCTAGTTCCTCTCCCTGGGCCCTCCTCCCCCTACCACCTCCACCTCCAGCCTACACAACGCTGACTTCACACGGTCCCACGACTTCCTCAAGCCAAGCCAATTCTAACTATTCACCCTAAGTCTAAGCCAGTAAGACGTTCCCAGTCACGCAACTCATCACAGATCCAACACAGCTGAAACTAGGTGGAGCTGGGAGGTCCAGATCCGTGGAGGTGTGAGGGAACAGCTATCCTGAGTAGAATGCCTCCACTCTCCTCCACTGTGTCTGGCTTGCTTCCTCTGGAGACCCTCCATTGGTGTGATGGGAGGGTGTAGTACTCTTCCTGGTTTCATCAAGACCCCACAGTAGAGTCCCCAATCCCTCATTCCCAACAGATGCCCCTTTTTTTTTGCCAGGGGTCTTCAACCTTTTATAAACCACGGACCCCACATGAATATAGGTCAAAGCTGGGAAGCTATTTTCTATTTATTTGCTATTTTGTACAGCTAGCCAGTGTCCTTGTGCAGGACAGTGACATAAACTGTTCTACACAAGGACACATGGGTTTTTCCCCCTAATTCTGGTCTAGTGAGGCGGTTGACCTTGGTGATTGTCATACAGGAGTTAGTTAGTACGGGGAAAAAATGGGAAAAATGAAGATCTGGCTAAATTTTTATGTGTGGTGCGTCATTGTTAAAGTATAATATGTCAGTCGAGAAGTACACTCATTGAAATGTTGCACGGATCTCTTATCTCTGCTTTGAATGGTCGGGTTCCTGGAAACGTCCCACTGTCGGCTGGTTTTGTACGTGACTTTCCTAGAGGCCACACTAAGCGCAGAAAGAACATAGTGGTCTGGACGAAAATAGGAGAGAGCTAACTGGGTGAAAGTCGCTTCCAAGAGCCCCAGTGACCTCTGTCTTCTGTGTTACCTTTGCAACTATACCAAACACACTCTTGAAATTGCTTGAAGTATCTTTTGCCCCCCCCCCCTCGTATTGGCATTACGTTCTCAGGCCCCTAGGTTGAAGACCCAGTCAGTGTGTTGTCAAGGCCTTTGTCTCTTTGTTGAGTGTGTGATTTCTTTGTGTGTTTTGTCATGTGTTTAAGTGTGTGTGTGTGTGTGTGTGTGTGACACGCCTGTACATGATGCGTCTCCTGCTCACCATACAGGAGGATACCCAGCCCTGTGTTACACTCCTGACGGGAGGTTATGAGGACCTGCCTGGAGGAACACTCTTCCCTCCTCACTGTCTCCATGTGAGTAGCCATGGTTACACACTGTTGCTATAGTAACGCACTCTCCAAGTGAGTAACCATGGTAACAGGCTGTCCCTGTGGTAGCATGCCGTATGGTGCACACCTTTTGTAGATCCTATTGATGTAGTTTCTTTATTTACATATACTGCACCACGCAACCTCGCCGAACCTGAACAGAAATGGTTGTTGCATTAAGTGAAAAACACTTGAACACTGGTAAAAAAAACAACAACATCTATTTACGTTGCATTCAGGGCCTGTGTTGTTGTATGGTGGTATATTTTTCTTATTCCCATTGATAAACATACACAACATGAGAATCCAACCCTGAGAATCAAAGAACAAGGACTTCTTTCTAGACCCAACAATACAAATCCATCGTAGAAGAGGAAGAGATACCAAGTTCTCCTCCAACAGTAGCCTCAATAGACCATAATGCAATGCAGCCACAATAAATGTTGCGTTTCGAGTAAGGGGCACGACCGTGATCAGAGACATACCGCAATGTTCACAAACTAGTTGGCTAGCTAGCTACATTTATACGCCCACCTTTGATTGAAAGCATCAAGTTCACACCCCTTCTCTGGGGGTTGTCACAAAGCATTCTGGGTAATATAGCAAATCACTCACTGAAGTGGAAGTAGACGAGGCAGGATGAGGGAAAACGCGTACGCCAAAAGAGCAAATTACAACACTTCATCGCAAAATAATATCACACTGAACATCACAGATTGATGATATATAAGTGTGAGAGTGTCTGAGGGTGGATTTTATCCTTTAACAACTAACAACCTCTGTGCCTCTGTCTCTCTCTCTCTCTCTCTCTCTGTAGGTTGATGATGGCTGGCAGGACAGCGCTGATCCCCCCTCCCTCATTCCCCCACCCAGGGCACCAGGCAGCGTGCACTCTGACACCTCCGACTGAGACTGTACCTTCCCCTTCCTATTCCTATCATCGTTACCCGCCTACCTGTCCCACTGCTCAGACTAACACAAGCCCTTACCTGTAGTCAAACCTCAAGCTGAGCCACAGACGGCTGCTCCCAAAACTTCCAAAACTCCTCAACTTGTGTTCTGTTAATGCTGACCTTCACCATGACCCCCCCCCCCCCCCCCACAACGGTCTTTTACCCCCTTCCACAAGTTAGCCTATGTCTTGACATCTTTTTTCTTTCTTTTTATAATCGCTCACCATGTTTTTTTCTTCTCTCATTTTTTAAAAAGATAAATCTAGTGACTGATGTAGCGAGGGTTTTTTCTAATACTGTTTCACTACAATGGGGCGCCTGCCTGTATGCGGCCTGGAGCCAGATGTGGATTCATCATTTTATTTCAAAGAATGGAAAAAAAAAGTTTTAATGGAAATAAAGGCAAAAAAATAAATAAATATGTTACTTGTCTTCCATGCATGTAGTCCCTTTTAGATGTTTAGCTATGATTGTATTTTTCTTTTTTTTTCTTGGACTTTTTTAAAAATAAAAGTTGCTACAGAGAAAAATGTATAGGTACAACAAAAACTTCTAAATGGCAGAAATAACCAAAAATGAATAAACACATTGTATGTCAGTTATTACATTTTTGTATCCTGTGGTGTTGTTTGTGATTAGAATTTATTTTTTTATTGTACAGTATATACCGATATGAATGTATGTACAGTATTACCATGAAGGGTTATGTTTTTTAAATGCTTCTGAAGCGGCCAACATCAGCGTTTAACCACAATGAACGTGCTATAGTGGCACACTAGGTTACATAAAAAATACAACTTTATGTCTTGATTCCAGTCTTATTCCATCCCACTAACATACCAGTCCCTTCCCATCACTACTGAAGCGACAGAGTAAATCTGGTGGAATCTGCTTATCTGCTCCCTGCGTTGCCCTGCTAGCCAGATAGAGTGATAAACTCTGGGAGCTGCCTCATGCATGCAGCTAATGGTCTAATGGTTTATGTATTAAGCAGAGCTTTCCTGTTGGAAATGCCGTGTTGTGCCGTGTGCATTCAACTGCATGTTTAGAAGACGAGGGGATATGTGCTACAGACCAGATGAGCTGTTTCTGTGTGTCTGTTTTACCATGCCTACTTCACAGTGATGCCCAAAACCTATCCCTACACAAGCTGCTCTTCAGTTCAACCAATTCTCAATAAGTCTTTGTTAGTTTGTTCTTTGAAACAATAAACCAGTTTAGAGGGGAAGCGAGAGAGAATACCCAGGTAGGATTTAACCTCAGGCTGTTTGAATTTAGTGAATTTATAAACCATCAAACCAGTCTTAATAGCGATGCCCAATCTCTGTTTACACCAGGCACCAGGGTCGTGTATGTTCTTTGGCCTATTGTGCCCTCTAGTGTTCATTAGTGTCCTTGCATCTCGTTTGGAGTTTGGTTTGGAGTATTGGAGAACTGGCTTGCTATCCATATTTATCATTTAGTCATTTAGCTGCTGGTTGCAGGTGCTGCTGAGGCTCCCCTGCAACTCATAATGTAATAACTTCCTGATGATGTAATAACTAATAAAATGTCTTTCTAAATGGGTCAAATTGTAATGAAGCCTGTTCATGTAATAAATTGCAAAGTGTAATAATAATAATAATAATAATAATAACAATAATATTAACCAATAATCATAAGTAATATTATAACTAATAACAAAAGAATAATCAAAATATAATCACTCTTAATACACCAATTATGATTAATTATCAATGTAATGAGATTACGTTAATAAAGTTATTACGTTATCCAGCAATTCTTATTACATTTTGACAAGTTATTACTTTATCTGGCAGATGTTGCATCATCTGAAATGAAATGAATTGATTGTAATTTCCTGAGGACTCCACTGTATCTACCAGAGTATCTACCAGCTCACGGCCTCTGTGTTGTAAGGGTTAAACTCGGAGAGCAACATTTATCCAGCTTAATCTAAGGCGACTAACACTGCTGCTCATGACCTCGCCAGTGATTTCTGATGTCCCGTGTTTTCATTGAGTTTTCCACACAGTCTTGCTCGTTTCCAGGTAATTTATCAGAAAATCTTGTTAAAATGACAAATTCCCACATTTTCCATAACAGATATATTACTTTATAGCCAATGACGTATCGTAGGTTGCGGCGAAGGGTTATGGGTCACGATTTGAAACGTTTTCCCAAGTGACTGACTAACCTTCCTGGTTCTCCGGACAAGGACACAGACAAGAACGGGAACAGGGTCAACTGTGCTTTGTTCTGCGTCATCAGCCACGACCACATCAGTCTCACTGGCCGACACATGGTGGGACCATTCGAGGAAAGCAGAGTAATACTGATGACAGCTAAGTGTAATTGCCTTAATGTGATCAATAATGTATTTTCTACTGTGCTAAGACACACTTTTAAAAAGGAACGTGGTTTGAGTGGATTAAACAAGTCAGACCTTTTCACTTCCTAGAGCACCTGTCCAGTGAATGGCAATGGCATAACTCATTTGTTACTGTTGTTGTTATGTGCTTTTGTTCGGATCGTATTCTGTAAATATCTTATTTGTCGTAATTGATTGATAACTGATAATTGATTGTGTCATAAATTCGATTGTCTATCAGCCTGAGCCAGTTAGGCCTGTAAGTGGCTTGTTTGTGATAAACGGCTGTATAAATAAACTTTCCTACACTAAAATCAGACATTTATTATAAACCTAGCAATAGTAATACAGTCCTTTCGAACACTGGTTTCGATGCCCCTTGTGCCTTACCGATGGTCTGTAGATAAGGTTTGAGTAGGAAAAGGGGTAAACAGTGAGTGAGGTTAAAGGTCGAGAGAAAGAGAGAGACAGTCAGAGAGAGAGAGATTGTACAGAGGAGGGAAAGTGTGACTGTTCTCTGTTCATCATGGATATCTCTGCTGTGGCTCTGATCCTGTCTTCTCTACTATGTTCAGGTAATGAATCTGGTTTGACTCCAGGTATAACATCTGCTATAACGCAGTCTGAATTCAGCAGAAGGTGCATGTATCGCTTTGACCGCTTTTCAGTCAATAGTCTGGACAATGTAAACTGTCATGATGATTTATTGGTGTACTTAAGAAATATTAAAAACATTTTCCTGGAAACTGATAGTTGTAATATTTTGCTATGACACATCGACCACTATTTTTGCTTCATTTCACTTCATTTTGCTTCTTTTTTTGGGCATTTCTCTGTTTTTGCTTAGTCATCAAATAGCTATTCAGTTTAATCTGTGTATTTACTTAGGTTGTTTGCTTTGGGGTGGTATTTTTCCCAGACCTGGCTAAAGGTTCACAGGGTTGCATTGTACACAAATGTGTGTCTCTGTGTTTGTCTGTCTGTATTTTATCATCACTTGAGTCCTTCCGTCTCCCTGCAGTGGGTGCCCAGGCCCCTGTCATCTCAGTGGAGCCCCGGGTGGCTGCAGTGCGCCAGGGGGAGTCTGTCAGCCTCAGGTGCCAAGTGGTGAGTGGGGCGCAGCCTGTCCAACTGGAGTGGAGGAGAACCAATAACCAAGCATTGCCAGGTCAGGAGTGGGCAAATAAGCTTAACTATACTCCTACAACAGTCTCAATGTATCAATGGTTGCATTCTGTTGTTTTCCTCAGACAATGTAAAGATCGGTCCGGATGGTTCTGTGCTGACGTTTGCTAATGCCCGACCTGGTAACCAGGGCCAGTACCGCTGCGTGGCCACCAACTCTGTGGGCCGCAGCACCGGCACAGCTGTGCTGAACGTCCGACGTGAGCTTGTCTTGTGCACTATGTGTTTCTGTGTGTGTGTGTGTGTGTGTGTGTGTGTGTGTGTGTGTGTGTGTGTATGTGCATGTGTACTGCATATGATTTCAGTGTAGGTATGTCTGCGTTTATGGTTTTTGTCAACCTTGATGTGTGATGTGTGTGTGCCTTTATGTGTGTCTAATATTCAGTCTGTGTGCACCTCAGATTCTCCTAAAGTGCGGGTGATTCCAACGGGGCCCCTGCGGGTCAGGATGGGTGAACCTGTGTCTGTGGAATGCCGTGCCACAGGCAGACCACGCCCCTCACTGACCTGGAAACGCCAAGGCTCCACCCTCCAGCTTGTTACAACGGTGACAAATGATGCAAACACCATAAAGGTGAACACACACACACACGTCATCATCACCATCATCATCATCATCATCATCGTCATCATCATCATCATCACCTTCTGTCTTTCCCCAGTGGGCTGCAGTGCATCCTGAAGACTCAGGAGTGTATGTTTGCCAAGGTGAAAACAACGAGGGGGTGACAGAGGTCAAAGTTGAGGTCATTGTGGAAGGAGGGCAGGGTGCCCCAGTGGCCTCAGTGAGCACTGAGGAATTGCCAGCAGTGGAGGGACACACAGTCACTATGGAGTGTCGCGCCACTGGTAAGGTGTGTGTGTGTGTGTGTGTGTGTGTGTGTACGTTGTTACCATTATAAGTACAGCCTCTTCCCCAGTCCTCCTCTCATGCCCTCTCACTTCTCCTTCTCCTCCTCATCCTCTCTTCCCATTTAATTGCCTCATTACTCTCTCCAGGTTCTCCCCCTCCTGTCATCACCTGGTCCAAGCTACGGGCACCGTTGCCATGGAAACACACAGTGGCGGGTGGAGTTCTGACATTGACCAGTGTGGGGCGTCAAGACTCAGGACAATACATCTGCAATGCAACCAACATACATGGCTACAGTGAGGCCTACACGCAGATGGAGGTGGAGTGTGAGTACAGAAAGCAGACGCACCCAGATTCAGATTCTCATTGGTCATGATGGTAATTTGGTAATTTGCTTGGTCTCTCTCTTCTCCCTGTAGCCCCTCCGTACACCACCTGCCTGCCTGACCAGGTGCGGCTGCAACCAGGAGATGCCCTGCGCCTGCAGTGCCTCGCCCACGGCTCTCATCCCATCACATACCACTGGAGCAGAGTTGGCCGGGCAGCCCTGCCGGCAAGCGCAGAGACCTCAAAGGATGGCGTGCTTCTGATAGCCCATGTGAAACTGGCCGAGAGCGGAACCTACAAATGTGTGGCCACCAACCACATCGGCTCCAGTGAGGCGCTGGCCAAAGTCACAGTAAAAGGTGAGTTTGTGTTTGTGTTGGGACAGGCATCCTCTGCACTGATTCAAAGTGCAAAGTTAGAGATAATCTCTCCTCTCTCCCCCTCTCTTTGTAACCCTCTCTTTTTCTCATTTCTTTCTCCTCCCTTGCTTTCTTTTACAGCTTAAGCCGAGGCGGTCACACTGTGCCTCTCGTCATATATCTCGTTGACACAACCTCTACGCAGCGTTTAACATAACAGGCAACTACTTCCTGCAAGATCGGGCCACTGCCATGGAGATGACCCAGGTGTTAATTGAGGCAAATGAGAAAATGACATCTAATAAATTAATGTATTTGGACATGGAGAGTGAAAGACACCAATACTGTTAACATCTTGAAATTACTGTTCATAAGGAGTTAATTTTGTGTTTTTATAGAATATCACAATGTGTTGCTTCATCTACTGCCTGTCTCCCTTTGGATTATTGTACTTGAAATTTGAAATATAAAAGAATTACTCTAGCACGTTTTAGAGTTTGATGTTGGAGTTTATTAGAGCTTTGGGATTTTTAAATAGTGTACATCTGTGGGACCAGACGAGATGTGGGAGTTGTTACTCCTGCTCGTCTCCGCTACCATCCCATCCTTCCTCCCTTTGCGTCATCTGCCAAAGCTACACTGTAGCATTCAAAAATGAAACGACGGGTGGAGAACAACTAAAACCATGAACTAGTATCAATTCTTTTAGGTCATAAAATACAAATATAATTCACATTGATTAAATATTTTCAGTACTTTAAATAAAAATTATAAAATTACAGTCTGAAATATAAGCTGAATTATATAAATTAATTTCATACTACTACCTTTACATTTGGAAGAACCTAGGTCTGATTTTGAGGATCACCACGTTTACAAACCGGAGGTGTTTGTTTTACCACTTGGTGGCAACATGCAACCATAAGGTAAACTACAGACCCAAGAAGAGCAGTTTGATTCAGTCACACCCTGGAGGGGCTAATGCTGCTGTGCACAGTAGACCTACTGTTTTCCGATGACTACGACTCATCCCAAAGGGAAAGCAGTTGGCTGCTCATGTCAGCTTACTCTGTAAACATGGACTGTAAACTCTTCATGAACAGGCAAAGTTCTGTTTGATCAGACCGATGTGTCACAAAAGGCAACATCAGTGGCAGACGGCGATGAACTTCATATGCAGTTAGATGTTAGATGGACTGTCCTGTTCATGATCTGTAGCAGCAGCAGTGTGCTGGCCAGTTTGCTACTATTCACAATCTTCTTGCCAGAATGGAGCCTGCGTCTGCTGTATGCGCTCGTGGCCTCCCTTGGAAAACTTTCAACCGCCATGGGAGAACAGTCTTTCCATTGAGGTGGAGACATTGAGGTGGAATTATTGAAAACGATTCAATAAGAAACAATGACAGGAAAGAAGCTTGGTTTTACTGAATCTGTTCTGTGTGTGTGTGTGTGTGTGCACACGTACGTAAGTGCGTACGTGCACACATGCTTTTGTGTACGTAATGACCAGACATAGACGTATTCTCTGTAATGCAGTCTGACATAAACAGTGAGGTTCGTAAGAGTCCAGATGACGTCCCAGAAAAAGGATGTGGATGCACACACATGCATGTGCGACCACTCAACACACATGCACACACACACACACACACACACACACACACACACATAAACAAATACTTCCTCACTAATTCACCCAAGCATCACATTAGTTTATATTATAGTAGCACATTTGTAACTCATCAGACAGTGTCACGTATGTGCATATAGCTGGTAGGCCTTGGCGAGCTCTGGTTGACACAGGTAGCAGTCAGACAATGGTATGGGAGGAATGTCTTCACAAAGAGCTAGTAGGCTTTGGGGGTAAGATTAGAGTGCAGTGCATATATGGTGATGAGGCCGAGTACCCTACAGCTGAGGTTGATGTGCAGATTCAGGGTCAGCCCTATTTACTTATTGTGGGGGTTATGCAACACCTTCCATACCCAGTTGTCCTAGGGAGAGATGTGCCCATTCTCTTTGACTTGTTACAACCTGTAAGATTTAAGATTAGACTTTAATTGCAACTTCGCACACAACACATGGGGGGGGGGGAAGTGAAGGAAGGAGACCCACGTGAGCACGGGGAGAACATGCAAACTCCACACAGAAAGGCCCGGTAGATAACCCACCTAGGCACCCCAGACTCAACAGCGCCCCAGGCGGGAATCAAACCAAGGACCTTCTTGCTGTGAGGCAGCAGTGCAAGCACTTCGCCACCGTGCCACACACTGTACAGGGGGAGACTGAGCCTGGCAAAGACCAGGAAAATATGTAATAATCAGATCTTCAGATTCAGACAAGGGGTGGGAGGAGCTACCTTTTGCTGGGGAGAGAGACAGGAAAAGACGGTGGAAGCAAAAGAGGCAAGGTAGGTGCTGCTGAGAGAGCACTGTGTAAACCTTATTGAGAGCAATACGCTGGTTCGAGTCTATCGGTTCAAAGTTTTTTTTTTCCCTTTTCTGGAAATTATTCATTTGTCACTGTAAATATCGTGCACCCTCACTGGGTTGTTATTATTAAAGGCTTCAACTGTACAGCATCGGTTCCTGGAGCTTCATTCCACCACCCTATGCCCGTGGGCATCTACATTCCTCACAGAGACTCTTCCGGCACTTTATGAGTAGTGCGTATTAATTTCATCAAGGGACAAATACCACATTACAACTACTCTATAATTCTGATACAGTTTTCAGTTGTGTGAGGATTCTCTGTCTGCCTTTGACATGGGGTGTAGAAAGGCACTACTTATTATGGGTAAGTCATTCAATGAGAGCACAGTGTGTGTGTGTGTGTGTGTGTGTGTGTGTGTGTGTATTTAGTGTGCTCTGTTGTACTTTTTGCTTCAACCAGAGCCACGGACAGACAGAGTTTGGCCATTTCAGTTTGTGGCGACATCCACGTAAGCAGATATTAGTTCAACTCATTCCTTTAGCAGAATAATATCCTCCATGTAATTCACGGGGGCACTTTTTGAATTAGCTTGATCTCCGGTGGCGGACTGGGACCACAAGCTGTAGTCGGTGTAGTAGTAACCTCTCTTGTCAGAATGGTGCAGCAGAATTGAACAGGTCAGTCAAACGAAATCCTCAGGCTGTCAGATGAACTCCAGAGGCTGATTTGAAGTGAGCTCAGGCAGATTCAATGGTCTGTCACACTGGCACCACAAGACTCATGGGTAGACTGAGAGAGGCTCGTCACTAGAAAGATCTGTTGTCCTTAGAACAAATCACATATCTTGGTAGGATGATGTTATCGGTGACTTTTAAATTCATGGACGTTGGTTTTTAGAAGCTCCTCGCCTTATGTAAGGCATATTTATCACATATATGTTACATATTTTGTTACATAGCTGCAACAACATGACTCCCCTACCAGAACTTTATTGGCCAAATTGATGTAAACCAACTCTCAGGACCGTTCCTTGGCTGGAGGACCATACCCGTGCTATCAAAAGTTTTATTTATGTTACGGTTGCCCTTTTTCTTTCTCTTGCTCCCTCCCAGGTGCAATCAACACAATAGGCTACACCTGGGAGTCGCCTGATATAAGGAGAGCCTGTTTTGCCTGTTTGTATGTGCCATTGGCACTTCTTTTTGGTTTGCAGCCAGGCACATTTCCACCATTTTGTTCTAATCATTTGCTGTTCTTTTTCCATTATCCTAATCTTACATTCATGTTACTGACGCCTACATATCCATTTCTACCTACACCTCCCACATGACACGGACATTTAGAGTATTATTTAAATAAATCAAGGTTCCTTTTTGCACCTTACTTTTGTTGTCTCTTTTATGTTATGGCTTGACTCGGGGGAATCTAGCCGTAACAATTTACATATGGAGGATTTTATGTTAACGTTTAATATCGCAGTTAGTTAAAAATATTTTTCTGATACAATTACTGCAAATCATCACAACCCTAAAGTTCTATTTAATACTATCAATAGGGTTGTCAATGCTGCACTGCCTAGTATTACTGACCACTCTCCTGCTGAATGTGAGTTTTTGCCCTAGTCTAAAATTGCAGACATGTACCTCCCAAGCATGAGATTTGCATTTGATGCTGTTTGTCCTTTTATTATTGCAATTATAAACTGCTCATTGACTACTGGCCTTGTGCCATCATATTTCAAACGTGCACTTATCCAGCCTGGACCCTTCCATTCTTAGCAATTACAGACCTATTTCTAAACCCCTATTTCTGGCTAATTAGTTAGTTAACCGTGTACATGAGAAGTAACGATTTATATATATTCCAATCTACATGTCACAAGGACCAGAGGCTAGGACCCAAAAGCAGAAGCACACAAAGGCAGACAGAAAAAAAGCTTTACTGAAGTTATCTCAAACATCCAACGCTCCTTGAGCGTAACATAAACAACCAGGCATAAGATGGGAAAAAACACTAACAAAAACTGAGAAAACTAAACTATGACAAAAATACAGACTAAGGCTCCTGAAGAGTGGCTGTGACTTCCAGAGAGCAAATTCAAGACCAAGAGAGACAAAGAGAGCAGAGCGGCCATACCACAGGTGCACCAAATCATCAATAATGAGCCTCAATAGCTGGAGCTACTACCCATGACACTACATCCTCAATCAACCTGTGGGGTAACCCAATCCTCCATCCTTGGTCCGATTTTGTTTTTATAGGCTTGGCCACATAATTCGTAGACATAATATCTCATTTCACTGTTATGCTGATGACACTCAGCTCTATAGGTAATCAATAAAATATTGATTTTGATTTGGAATTTTACTGGGCCAGTGTCAAGAATCAAGAACTGGAATAATATGCTGACTGTTGTACTTTCACAGGTCAGCAGATACAAAAATCCCCTTATTTGTGAATTAGACATCATCTGATAAAAGCATGACTGAACAGCAGTTCAACATTCATTCAAGTGTTCATTGGCTTGACTGGTACTTTGAGGGAACCCCAGGCTGGAGAGGATTCCTTAGAGGGGCGAGGGAGGTAATGTGCCAAGTTGGATGGGCAGGGCTGGATAGTGTTAGCATTTTACAGACTGATGTCATTTTCGATTCTGGATGGATTCCTATTAGATACATTGTCAGAGGATAAAGACTACATACAGCTTCCTTGGAGATGCTCTGACATTGAAATATGTCATTGTTTGCAATCAATGGCTCAAGAGGAATCAAGAGTACAGGGGCTTATCGGTTCTGATGAATTGGGCAATTTTGAAACGGGACTAAATTGATAACTTGTCAGGCATCCCAGAATTCCTTGCAGTGCCGGATGTGGTTTCTGGGTGATGTTGTGTTGGGGTTGCTTGAATATAACATTGCCTATTTCTCTCCACAGGATTATTTTGTATGCTGAAGAGTATCTCCAGTTGTGCTAAGGGCTACAAAACGGGCCGTCAAGGTGGTTGTGAAGGTAATAATCAGCCATGACCTCTGACCTTAACCATCCATTGGTACAATCTTCCTTCTGTCCGTCAATGCTCAAGTATGGCTTGTACTGGCTTGTACCAAAACACTCAAAGGAAGTGATGTTCTTATTGATTGTACTGCTGACTAGAGTTTAAAGGGAATAGTCTTTAACAACATTTCATTTTTATAGGCATTTGGTGATGCTGTTATGTGTGAACTGCCCTGACAGGGCAGTGATCTAGTGAACTCCCCTCTGATGTCAGGACAGCTGAGTCAGCCATCTTTCGCTGCAGGCTGAAAACCCACCTCTTCAGGAAACACTACCCTGACCCTTCCTCTTAGCCTTGCCTATTTGTCGTCAATTATGTGTCTGAGCTCTTGTTTATTGGATACACTTATTTGTGTCATTTGTTTAAGATAAAGTAGGTTGCTAACTTATTGCACTCTTACCTTTTTTTGTGGGAGTTTTTCCTTGTCCTCTGTGAGGGTCTAAGGCTGGGGGATGTCGTGTACTAATCATTTATTATTTTCACATGTTGGGCATTGTGAAGCCCTTAGGGACTGTAACGGTGATTAAGGGCTATACAAATAAATGTGATTTGATTTGATTTGATTTACCTTAACACTAGTGTAGCCAAGATGCTACCACGGGTAGGCAGAGATGGTGACTTGGTGCTGGTCTGGCACAGTAACGCCGTTTATTGGCAACACCACAGACACAAATGTTCTGACAGTATTTGCGGGCTCTCTCGCCGTCCTCCGCTCACTGCGGGCACCGTCCTCTCTCTCTCTCTCTCTCTCTCTCTCTCTCTCTCTCTCTCTCTCTCTCTCTCTCTCTCTCTCTCTCTCTCTCTCTCTCTCTCTCTCTCTCTCTCTCTCTCTCTCTCTCTCTCTCTCCCTCCCTCCCTCCCTCCCTCCGCGCCTCCTCCGTGTTCCTGCTCACTGTCCAGAGACACACACACAACAGATATCAGGTCCCACTCAGTCCCGATGGTTGCAGCCGGTGTCGGGGCAGGGCGAACCCGCCTGCCGGCCCGACTCCACCTCCAGCCTCCAGCCAACTGCCCAACCACACCCCCCAGTCTGCCACAACTAGTTCTGCTCTTAGTTGCTTGTTTAGGAAGGAAATGCACTTATGATTTCTGGTGACTAGTAGTTTTCTTGCCTACCTTTGTTGAATGCACTTATTGTAAGTCGCTGTGGATAAAAGCATCTGCTAAATGACTGGTATGTAATTGTCGTGGAAGAATCAGTGAGAGACCAGACCAAGACTGTCTTTGTGGTATTTTATTGAAGCTTTTGCAAAAGGATCTACACAGTCAGTGGGTTTCACCAAAGTGCAGATGAAACCCACCCTCAACGTGAAGCTTTTATATCTTATCTAGGTGAGGGGTGGTTATGTTATTTTTGGCTCCCCTCCGACCGTGCTTAGTTTCCATGAACTCTGCAATGACATGATTGAACGCATAGATCTTCCTGTTTTCGTAGAAGACTCCGAGCGAGTCTCGTTCCCCTGTCATCCTGGGGGCAAGGGTTTCGCTTTGGTTAAGGTGTCAGGTCAAAGAAAAGGTTAAACACACAGGAAACCAGCAGAGAATAGGATCTTTTCCACACGGGTACGTGACTACAACAGCATACGAGGTTACATAATATAGCAACATATGAGGTTCTAACCGTAAATGTAAATTTCCACTACAGTAATGTCATGTAATGTAATCATGAATCATTCTATCAGTATTGTTGTTGCTTACTGCATTTGTATGGAAATCTACAGATGTGAATGAGTGTGAGACTCCTGAACAGTCATGTGGGAAAAACGCACACTGCTTCAACACGCAAGGGAGCTACTACTGTCAGTGCTATCGTGGGTTCAGAAACCGTCAAGGGCCACTCTTCACCGACTTAACTGAACAGTGCCAAGGCAAGTGTGTGTGTGTTTCTGTACATGTCATTGGTTGTACTCTGTGTGTGTGTGTGTGTGTGTGTGTGTGTGTGTGTGTGTGGGGTAACAAGCACATGATTGATGATGTCTCCTGCTCGTAACTGTCCTCTCCTACTTCGGTCAGACATCAACGAGTGCAACAACAAGAAGATCTGTGGTCCCAATGCCTAACTGCACTAACCTGATGGGGACCTACACCTGCACCTGTCAGTCAGGATACCACAGGAGCAGCAGTGCCATCTGCACAGGTGAGGCTGTGCTACCTGTATACCTACCAATACTCTTTCAAGTGTGCTGGTGCAGAGCAGGTTACTAACAAGGACTAACAAGTTTCAGTCATTAGAAGATTCAGTCCAGACTTCATTCATGCTCTGGTTCAAGATTCATGAACTTTATTTGTCACATACACATACAGGATATGCAGTGAAATGGAAGTGGTAATGCTTACAGAATAGTACAGAGTAAAAACAATATAAAAGAGCATTTACAATAAAAATAAGCAACAGTATTTACTCGCTCGCTCGCTCGCTCCTCCGTGTTCCTGCTCACTGTCCAGAGACACACACACAACAGATATCAGGTCCCACTCAGTCCCGATGGTTGCAGCCGGTGTCGGGGCAGGGGCGAACCCGCCTGCCAGGCCCGACTCCACCTCCAGCCTCCAGCCAACTGCCCAACCACACCCCCCAGTCTGCCACAACTAGTTCTGCTCTTAGTTGCTTGTTTAGGAAGGAAATGCACTTATGATTTCTGGTGACTAGTAGTTTTCTTGCCTACCTTTGTTGAATGCACTTATTGTAAGTCGCTTTGGATAAAAGCGTCTGCCAAATGACTGGAATGTAATGTCATGTAATGTAATCATGAATCATTCTATCAGTATTGTTGTTGCTTACTGCATTTGTATGGAAATCTACAGATGTGAATGAGTGTGAGACTCCTGAACAGTCATGTGGGAAAAACGCACACTGCTTCAACACGCAAGGGAGCTACTACTGTCAGTGCTATCGTGGGTTCAGAAACCGTAACGGGGCAATCAACTTCACTGCCTTAACTGGACAGTGCCAGAGTTGTACTCTGTGTGTGTGTGTGTGTGTGTGTGGGGGGGGGGGGGGGGTAACAAGCACATGATTGATGATGTCTCCTGCTCGTAACTGTCCTCTCCTACTTCGGTCAGACATCAACAAGTGCAACAACAAGAAGATCTGTGGTCCCAATGCCAACTGCACTAACCTGATGGGGACCTACACCTGCACCTGTCAGTCAGGATACCACAGGAGCAGCAGCAGTGCCATCTGCACAGGTGAGGCTGTGCTACCTGTATACCTACCAATACTCTTTCAAGTGTGCTGGTGCAGAGCAGGTTACTAACAAGGACTAACAAGTTTCAGTCATTAGAAGATTCAGTCCAGACTTCATTCATGCTCTGGTTCAAGATTCAAGAACTTTATTTGTCATATACACATACAGGATGTGCAGTGAAATGGAAGTGGCAACGCTTACAGAATAGTACAGAGTAAAAAACAAAAGAGCAACAGCATTTACAATAAAAAATAAGCAACAGTATTTACTGTAAATATAAATAAGGGATCTGAAAAAATATGAAAATTTGTGTAGTCGCTATCTGTATATCTGTGTGTGTGTGTGTGTGTGTGTGTGTGTGTGTGTGTGTGTGTGTGTGTGTGTGCGCGCGCGCATAAGATAGGCAGTGTGTGTAACTTGGTAGGCCCTTATCCTGGCACCAGAGTGACAGGCCAGCCACTTCCTCCAGGTAGGCCTTCTCATCGTTGTCGGAGATCAGGCCCACCACCACTGTGTCATCCGCAAACTTGACGATGAAGTTGGAGCTGAACCTGGCCACACAGTCATGTGTGTACAGGGAGTACAGTAGGGGGCTGAGGACGCAACCCTGGGGGGGATCCTGTGTTCAGGGTGAGGGAGTTGGAGGTGTGTCTGCCCACCCTGACCACCTGGGGCCTGGCACACAGGGGGGTGTTTAGTCCCAGCTCAATCAGCTTGCAGTAAGTGGAAAGTGAAAATGTGTGTGTGTCTGCTTACATCGTAGCAGAGGAAGAGACACCAATTTCAGTCAGTTCAGTGTGTGTGTGTGTGTGTGTGTGTGTGCTAACATGCACATGATTGATGATGTCTCCCACCTTTGTGCAACTTCTCGTTCCCGTCCTCTCCTACTTCGGTCAGACATCAACGAGTGCGACAACAAGGAGATCTGTGGTTCCAATGCCTACTGCACTAACCTGATGGGGAACTACACCTGCACCTGTCAGCCAGGATACACAAACCTCAGCAGCAGCAATGTCAACTGCACAGGTGAGGCTACCATTACCTACCATTAATCTTTAACGTGTGCTGGTGCAGAGCGGGTTACTAACAACTAACGACTTAAGTTCCAGTCATTAGAAGTTTCAATCCAGCCTTCATTCATACTCCGCTCTGGTTTTCTCAGAATGTAGAGTGGAGTTTCGTGATACGTGCATTCAGTTCATATCTCGGAAAAGGGCAGCTTAATCTGACATGAATCATCTCCCCAATGGCACCAACACTGGAGGAACGTCAGTCATTAATTCCGGGTCTGTCTCTGCTTCCTCCTCCATAACCAGACATAGATGAATGTGAGGAAGATAAAACGCACAAAGAAGAAGTTTGTGGAATGAAGGGGGTTTGTGAAAACCTTGAGGGGAGCTACTGGTGCAAGTGTCCGTCCGGATACACCAATTATGACAATGAAAGGACTCCATGCTCAGGTGAGTTGTGTACCATAATACACTATTCTTCTAGTATTGCCTTTTTGTTACTTCATATTAGAGGTTCAATTCACAGCTTTCATTTCCTCCTATTATGTGCATGTGAGGATTGGCTCTATTCCACTTTCATTGTTCTCCAAATGCTAACCTCGTCTTTGAACCCCTCATCTGCAAAAAGAGGAAGAGACGAAGCCAAGAATCAACGAGATATATGCTGTATATTTTTGGGTGTTAAATCGTATATTTTTGGGTGTTAAATTGTTATTTGTTTGTCTGACAAGTGTCTGACAACATTACTGAAAGGATCCCTACAGAAATAGAACTTATTTAACCAGACGGTGGACAAAGGTAGTCTATAGCGAGAGGGTTCACTTGTTGCAGGAAGAGTGAGGTCAGAGGTCACAGTCCTGATGGTCTGAGGAAAGAAACTCTGTCTCAGTCTCTGTTTTGGCTGCATGACTGCGGAGGCGCTTGCCTGACCGCAGCAGCTGAAACAGTCCGTTGTTGGGGTGGTGAGGATCCTTCATGATCCTACAGGCTCTGGTTCTGCACCTCCTGGTGTACAAGTCCTGCAGGGTGGGGAGTGTAGTTCCAATCTGCAGAGCCCTCCTATCCTGAGCAGAGCTGTTGCCAAACCAGGCAGTGATGCTTCCTGTCAGGATGCTCTCTACAGCTCCAGAGTAGAAGGACTGAAGGATCCTCGGGGAGACTCTGAATTTCCTCAGCTGCCTGAGGTGGTAAAGGCACTGCCTTGCCTTTCTCACCAGAGTGTCTGTGTGTGTTGTCGATGTCAGATCCTCAGTGATGTGGACTACCAGGTATTTATACCTGCTCACCCTCTCCACAGTAGTCCCATTAATCCCCAGTGGTCTGTACGTCCTCTGTTGTTATGCCCTCTTAAAGTCCACAATCACCTCCTTAGTTTTGGTGACATTCACAAGGAGGCCCTTATCCTGGCACCAGAGTGACAGGCCAGCCACTTCCTCCAGGTAGGCCTTCTCATCGTTGTAGGAGATTGGGCCCACCACCACTGTGTATCCACAAAGTTGATGATGAAGTTGGAGCTGAACCTGGCCACACAGTCATGTGTGTACAGGGAGTACAGTAGGGGGCTGAGGATGCAACCCTGGGGGGATCCTGTGTTCAGGGTGAGGGAGTTGGAGGTGTGTCTGCCCACCCTGACCACCTGGGGCCTGGCACACAGGGGGGTGTTTAGTCCCAGCTCAATCAGCTTGCAGTAAGTGGAAAGTGAAAATGTGTGTGTGTCTGCTTACGTCGTAGCAGAGGAAGAGACACCAATTTCAGTCAGTTCAGTAGCCTCAATAGACCACAAGGCAATGCAGCCACATGTGTTTTGTGTAAGGGGTTCCAAGGTAAGAGTGTGTGTGTGTGGTAACATGCACATGATTGATGATGTCTCCCACTTTTGTGCAGACATCAATGAGTGTGACAACAAGGAGATCTGTGGTTCCAATGCCTACTGCACTAACCTGATGGGGAACTACACCTGCACCTGTCTGCCAGGATACACAAACAGCAGGAGCAGCAGCAATGTCAACTGCATAGGTGAGGCTGTGCTACCTGTATACCTACCAATACTCTTTAAAGTGTGCTGGTGCAGAGCAGGTTACTAACAAGGACTAACAAGTTCCAGTCATTAGAAGATTCAATCCAGACTTCATTCATGCTCTGGTTCAAGATTCAAGAACTTTATTTGTCACATACACATACAGGATATGCAGTGAAATGGAAGTGGCAATGCTTACAGAATAGTACAGAGTAAAAACAATGTAAAAGAGCATTTACAATAAAAATAAGCAACAGTATTTACAGTAATATAAATAAGGGATCTGAAAAAATATGTGTAGTCGCTATCTGTATATCTGTGTGTGTGTGTGTGTGTGTGTGTGTGTGTGTGTGTGTGTGTGCGCACGCGCGCATAAGATAGGCAGTGTGTGTAACTTGGTGAGGGTCCTGGTGAGGTCAGAGCTCACCCTCTCCACAGTAGTCCCAATAATCCCCAGTGGTCTGTACGTCCTCTGTTGTTATGCCCTCTTAAAGTCCACAATCACCTCCTTAGTTTTGGTGACATTCACAAGGAGGCCCTTATCCTGGCACCAGAGTGACAGGCCAGCCACTTCCTCCAGGTAGGCCTTCTCATCGTTGTCGGAGATTGGGCCCACCACCACTGTGTATCCACAAAGTTGATGATGAAGTTGGAGCTGAACCTGGCCACACAGTCATGTGTGTACAGGGAGTACAGTAGGGGGCTGAGGACGCAACCCTGGGGGGATCCTGTGTTCAGGGTGAGGGAGTTGGAGGTGTGTCTGCCCACCCTGACCACCTGGGGCCTGGCACACAGGGGGGTGTTTAGTCCCAGCTCAATCAGCTTGCAGTAAGTGGAAAGTGAAAATGTGTGTGTGTGTCTGCTTACGTCGTAGCAGAGGAAGAGACACCAATTTCAGTCAGTTCAGTGTGTGTGTGTGTGTGTGTGTGTGTGGGGCTAACATGCACATGATTGATGATGTCTCCCACCTTTGTGCAACTTCTCGTTCCCTGTCCTCTCCTACTTCGGTCAGACATCAACGAGTGCGACAACAAGGAGATCTGTGGTTCCAATGCCTACTGCACTAACCTGATGGGGAACTACACCTGCACCTGTCAGCCAGGATACACAAACCTCAGCAGCAGCAATGTCAACTGCACAGGTGAGGCTACCATTACCTACCATTAATCTTTAACGTGTGCTGGTGCAGAGCGGGTTACTAACAACTAACGACTTAAGTTCCAGTCATTAGAAGTTTCAATCCAGCCTTCATTCATACTCCGCTCTGGTTTTCTCAGAATGTAGAGTGGAGTTTCGTGATAGGTGCATTCAGTTCATATCTCGGAAAAGGGCAGCTTAATCTGACATGAATCATCTCCCCAATGGCACCAACACTGGAGGAACGTCAGTCATTAATTCCGGGTCTGTCTCTGCTTCCTCCTCCATAACCAGACATAGATGAATGTGAGGAAGATAAAACGCACAAAGAAGAAGTTTGTGGAATGAAGGGGGTTTGTGAAAACCATAACGGGAGCTACTGGTGCAAGTGTCCTGTCCGGATACACCAATTATGGCAATGAAAGGATTCCATGCTCAGGTGAGTTGTGTACCATAATACACTATTCTTCTAGCATTGCCTTTTTGTTACTTCATATTAGAGGTTCAATTCACAGCTTTCATTTCCTCCTATTATGTGCATGTGAGGATTGGCTCTATTCCACTTTCATTGTTCTCCAAATGCTAACCTCGTCTTTGAACCCCTCATCTGCAAAAAGAGGAAGAGACGAAGCCAAGAATCAACGAGATATATGCTGTATATTTTTGGGTGTTAAATCGTATATTTTTGGGTGTTAAATTGTTATTCGTTTGTCTGACAAGTGTCTGACAACATTACTGAAAGGATCCCTACAGAAATAGAACTTTTTTAACCAGACGGTGGACAAAGGTAGTCTATAGCGAGAGGGTTCACTTGTTGCAGGAAGAGGACGGTTGTTTACACCATCCACCAGGTCTATTTCTGTTGCGATCCTTTCAGTAATGTTGTCAGACACTTGTCAGACACACGAATAACAATCTGAGCCTGTCAGTGGCAAAATCAAGCACTTTTAGTGGAGTACTTTGACCACGTTTATATGTACATTGCAGCCATTGAGACCCCGTTTTGCGACTGCCCGCTGAGCTGATCTACCGGGGCAACTCTGAAACTTTTGGGATCTACTTTGCGGTATGATAAGCGATTTTGTGGATATAGAGGCCAGGTTGAAAAATCCCGGAATTACCCTTTAAGATGCTGCTTAGTTTGTGTTTGTCTACGCTAACAACAATTATGGGCATCATGAGTTTGTGTTTTGCGCTGTTGCTTCGTTACGTTGAATTAAGTAACACTCTTCTGTGCCATCTTGCGTAGTGACTCTGTTGTGTGTGATGAAACGTTTCCTCTGTTCCATCTAGAGCTGAGGTGTGACCACTTCAAAGCAGACAGCTCGCCTGCACAAGTGAGTTGCATGTTTAGATTGTTACGTGCAGAACAGAAGTATTATGTGAACGTAATAATCATGAATTTTCATTTGTCTCCCTTCAGATAGGTCAGAGGTATTGAATGGCTGCATCGCTCACATCTCAACACATGTTCTCTTCCTGTCTCTCAGTCTCTTGCAGGCCTGACAGATATCTTGTCCCTGATGAGGAAGAGCTGTTTGGCTCTGTCTAACTCATCTGGTGAAGTGGAGACCACTGGAGATGTGCTACTGGAGGTAGGAAACATGGGTATAAAACACACATGCTCACAAATACATACATTCACACACACACACATACATGCCTCTCACCTCCCCCTCCTTCTTGTGCAGACACTGTTTACAGCGACTGAAGACCTCCTGTCCTCTGGTCACCTGAATAGCAGTGAAGATGTGAGTGGGTTACTTGGTGCGATGGAGGATGCCGTGAGGCTCATCGGCCCCCAGATCAAAGGCAACCACACCAGGAAGGAGACAAATCAGACAGGTAACACCATCCATAAACTCAACATTACTTGGATGTTTGAAAAATGATAAATCGACCAGAAAAGAATAATAAAAAAACACCTAATGTCCAGGGAGGATTGCCATTTGAAATGAGTTTTTTGTTTGAGTAGTGGTGGAGCTTGTTGTACGGAGGGGAAGGACTCCACCCACTGGACCAATCCATCTGACCAATGAGGATGCTCGCCTGGACACTGACTGGAGGACAGCAACTGGGAATGGAACATATCCTGGTAAACTCTTCTCTTCTCTTCTCTTCTCTTCTCTTCTCTTCTCTTCTCTTCATCTTCTCATTTCTTAATCTCTTCCGCAGGATTTGCTCTTGCTGCGTTGGTGACCTACAAGAACCTTGAGACATCCGTTAACCGGTCCTTTGAGCAGATCACAGGACAGCAAAAAGATGGCGCAGATCCCTCCTTCCAGATCTTCTCTAAAGTGGTGTCTGCTGTGGTGTCCAACCCAGCCACACAGCACCTGAACCCACCTGTCATCCTCACCCTCAGGCATCTACAGGTAGTCCTGCAGTCTTTTAAATGTATTGCTGCTGTTAGTGGTTTGTTAAAAATGATTAACATTACTTGGAGACCAGTTAGGCCAGAGGGCAGTGCAAGTTGCAGACACAATTTCTCATATTAAACTCACTGCAAGATCATGGGACTGGAATAGGAAACTAGGCAGCACAAGGAGAAACACGTAGCCTGCTATTGATATATCTCTTGTGTTATTGTGTATTAGGAGAGGGAGGACTTTTCTCAGGTGAGCTACACCTGTGCATACTGGAGGGCTGGACCTGACGGACAGGATGAGGGAGGGGCGTGGTCCACAAATGGCTGCTATCAACGGTTCTCCAACGCCACACACACTGTGTGTAGCTGTGACCACCTGAGCAGCTTTGCTGTGCTCATGGCCCTCTACCCCATGAAGGTGAGGAACATACACAGGCCCGCGCACGCACGCACGCACGCACGCACGCACGCACACACGCACTCATTGATGGACTTACCCATAATAAGTAGCGCCTTTCTAGACCCCATGTCAAAGGCAAACAGTGTCACGCCCTCCACTTCTGCCTCCTAGCAGTCTCTCTACCTGTCTGTCTGTGTCTATGTGTTGGTGGGCGTGGCTCCAGACTCTGGCTCCTCCCTGGCTCATCACCACCTCCCGCTCACCTGCTCTACCCCGCACACCTGCAATCCATCAAGTCATCTCCTCCTGTATAAGAACCCCCGCTTTCCAACCACTCATCGCCAGATCGTCCAACCATTCATTGCCCTGTCGGTCTTGTTTCGCGGCCGCGGTGCAGATTTATCTCAAAGTTTCTCCTACGCCCTTTACTAACCCTGTTGTCCTGTATCCAGATCCAGTCTTCTTCCCTGACTCCCCGCCTGCCGACCTACCACCGCCTGTCTACCCTGCCTGCCTGTCTGTCTTCCTGGTTCCCTGCCTGTCGTCCTGTCTGCCTGTCCCCCAGCTCCGTTCACCACGCTCCTGCACCAGCCCGTCTCCCCAGCTTGCCATTCCTACTTTGTCATTCTCTGTACTATTCCCCAGTAAAATCTGGTTTTTCCCCTACCAACGTCTCTGTGTCTGCAGTTTGCACTTGGGTCCTGTAACAGTACGATCTGGCCACTATGGACCCAGCAAACTCGGACCCGGAGCCCGTCTTGCTTTGAAGAGCAATTGCCAGCCAGGGCGAGTTCCTGGGACAACAGGAACAGGTCCTCTGGAACCTGTCCGAGAGCAACCAGGCCATGAGCAACCAGATTTCCCAGCTAACCAACCAGGTAGCCATGCTAACCGCTCACCTTGTTCAGCCAGTCTCCGCAGCCCAGCTCACCTTGCCAGGCCTTTCGGCTCCATCTCGGGTATCACCTCCGTCCCGGGAGTCCTACGCTTCGGATCCAGAACCCTTCTCTGGGGATGCAAGTAAATGCAGAGGTTTCATTCTCCAGTGTTCCTTGGTTTTCCTCCAGCGACCACAGACATTTCACACCGATCACTCAAAGTACGCTACCTAATCGGCCTGTTGAGAGGCAGGGCTCTGGCATGGGCCGAAGCCGCCTATTCTCACCAGATCAGTGACTCACTCTCGTTTAATGATTTTATCTCCGAGTTGAAGGATGTGTTCGATCACCCCAACCGGGTGGGACGACCTGGTGATACGGGGTACCTTTTTAAACGGACTGGTTGAGCACCTGCAAGACGAGATAGCCGCTCGTGACGAACCGGCTGATTTTAGATCCCTGGTCTCCCTAGCCATTCGGCTAGACAATCGTCTAGGACGGCGGACGGCGTCTGTGGCACCGGTGCCGGCAAGGAGCGGCTTGTCCTCCTCCGCCAAGAGTCTCCGAGCCCCGCCGGGCTTCCCCTAACAGCCCGGAACAAGGTCTCCAACAAGCCCAGCGCTGGGCTGCTCCGTGACTGTCCCCAGCCGTCCCTGGTCCCACATCTCTCTGGACTTTGTCACCGGCCTCCCTCCATCCAATGGTAAGACCACCATCCTCACGGTGATTGATCGCTTCTCTAAGGCTGCCCATTTTATCGCCCTAACCAAGCTGCCATCGGCCGGGGAGACCACGGACCTCATGGTGGACCACGTCTTCCACCTCCACGGCATCCCCACCGACATTGTTTCGGACCGAGGGCCCCAATTCACCTCTCAGGCCTAGAGAGCATTCTGCAAGGCCCTGGGCGCCACCACCAGCTTGTCGTCCGGTTACCACCCGCAAACCAATGGGCTGTCAGAGCGCGCCAACCAGGAGATGTAGGCTGCCCTCCGGTGCATCACCTCTGCCAACCCATCCTCCTGGAGCTCCCGGGTCTCCTGGGTGGACTACGCTCACAACACCCTTGTCAACGCCTCCTCAGGTTTGTCCCCTTTCCTCTGTTCCCTTGGGTACCAGCCCCCTCTATTTCCTTCTCAGGAGGAGATTTCTGTACCCTCGGTCCCCGACCCAGGCTAACCACCGCCGTGCCCCAGCCCCCATCTACTCTCCTGGGCAAAAGGTATGGCTCCTGGCAAAGGATCTGCCCTCAAAGGTGGACTCTAAAAGGCTGGCTCCCTGTTTTGTTGGGCCCTACGAGATAGAGGCCATAGTCAACCCCTGTGTTGTCCGTCTGAAACGCCCTCCCTCCCTTCGTGTTCACCCCACCTTTCATGTCTCCCAAGTAAAGCCTGTCTCCTCCAGCCCCCTGTCCCGCCCCTGCTCCTGCCCCCCCACCTCCCAAAATGATCGACGACTACCCTGCTTACACCATCCGGCAACTTCTGGACATGCGCCGCCATGGTCGGGGGTGCCAATACCTGGTTGACTGACTGGTGTGGGGGGGGGGGGGGGGGTTACGGTCCAGAGGAGCGGTTGTGGATCCCTCGTGCCCAAATCCTGGACCCATCCCTCATCTGGGATTTCAACCGTGAGCACCTGACTGGTACCAGGCGTACGCCAGGTGGTGTCCGTAGGGGGGGGCGAGGGTTACTGTCAGGCCCTCCACTTCTGCCTCCTAGCAGTCTCTCTCTGTGTGTTTCCAACCACTCATCGCCAGATCGTTGTTTGTACTGCCCCGTCAGTCTCCCTTCTTGGCCACTGTGCAGATTTATCTCAAAGTTTCTCCCACGCCTTTACTAACCCTGTTGTCCTGTATCCAGATCCAGTCTCCTTCCCTGACTCCCTGCCTGCCGACCTACCACCGCCTGTCTACCTTGCCTGCCTGTCTTCCTGGTTCCCTGGCTGTTGTCCTGTCTGCCTGTTCCCCAGCCCCGTTCACCCCGCTCCTGCACCAGCCCGTCTCCCCAGCTTGCCATTCCTACCTTGCCATTCTCTGTACTCTTCCCCAGTAAAACCTGTTTTTTCCCTACCAACGTCTCTGTGTCTGTAGTTTGCACTTGGGTCCTGTAACACGATCGTAACAAACAGAGAATCCTCACACAACTGAAAACTGTTGAATGAATAGGCACTACTCATAAAGTTCCAGAAATGTCTCTCAGAGTTAATATTTTGTGGGCTCAGAGGGAGGGGAGGGGGGACTGTTGAATTCCCAAGCATTCCCAAGTCATTTAATCTCAAATTCAGTGTTCAGTGGAAAATGCTGCTAATGGGATGAGATAATACCATTTGTTTCCAAAACAGCATCAGATGTTTCAGGATTTTCCAGAAAAAGTGTCCTACCTTGAAACAAAGCAGGATAAGGGAGATCACTCCACTAGCACCAACAACATGACACTTAGTTCTTGACACTTAAACAAAAGTCTTGAAAGAAATTGATTTGCATTGGAAACAAGTGACATTATTTCACCCCAGCAGCAGATTTCTTCACGTTTTAAATACGTTACGATAATAATAATAATGGTTCCAGTTACACACCACTTGACCTGACTTATCTTTCCCTCTAGGACTCCTTTGAGCTGATGTTGCTGACCAAGCTAGGCCTGACCATCTCCCTGCTGTGCCTGGTAGTGTGCATCCTGACCTTCAAGTTCTGCCACTCCATACAAGGCACTCGCACCACCATCCACCTGCACCTCTGCCTCTGCCTCTTCATGGCTGACCTCGTTTTCCTCACCGGCATTTCACGCACTAAACCCGAGGTACATATGTTGTATAGACTTGGGGCAGTTGAGCCACCCCTCAGCTTTTGCTTCTCTGATCTCTTTCTTCATATCTTTGTGTTTATTTTACAGGGCGGCTGCAGGTTTGTTGCAGGCTTGCTCCATTTCTTCTTCTTGGGAGTGTTCAGCTGGATGCTGTTAGAAGGGGTGCAGCTGTACCGTATGGTGATCCAGGTGTTCAATGCCAACATCCGGCCTCTTTACCTATTCACCGTGGGCTATGGAACACCCGTCGTTATAGTAGTTATATCTGCCATCAGTAGACCTGACGGATACGGCACTGATAAACAGTAAGTGTGGAAAGTGAAAATTTGTGTGTTCCTGCTTACGTACAATTTTGTCAATGTAGTAACAATGACTCTATCTACTGCACCATAAAACACATTGGTGATGTTCCTTGTATTCCTGGGTCCATTTTGGTACTTGGTGTTGTATTTTCTTCTTTTTTATTTTATTTTTTTATATTTTCTTTATAAATTTTCAATTTTCAGTTAACAAACAAGGAACACAATTACAAAAAAGAAAAGAAATCACCTGCCTCCACCCTCAAGGAAATAAAACAGACGAAAGACAACAACAACAACAACAGAAGTACCTGCTCTTATAGGATACAAAAAAAATATGGAAAGCAACACAATCAGCACCAGCTATTGAGTGGACGTCTACAATATGTTTCGCTGACTTGAGAGGGAAAGATAAAACAGATAATTATACAGTGCATATACATAATACAGTATGATAGACACATACATGCACATATATACATATACACAAAGATATTCAGGATAATTTCGACAAGTAAGATAGGAATGGTTGCCACATCGCATCAAAGGTTGCAGATTTGAGAGAAACATTGTATCGGATCTTCTCCATGTGCAGCAGATTGGTGATTTCAGCTAGCCAAATTTTAAAAACAGGTACCTCTTCACCTTTCCAAAGGGTTAGTATATTCCTTTTCATGCCAATGTTTTAAACGGGACAGAATTAAC